>JAQGAV010002377.1:0-16017 GCA_034691345.1 Phasmarhabditis papillosa
TATAATTTATTTATAAGCTCTTATATAGGTTTATATTAGTTTATAAGTCTTCCAGAACAATTGAACATATAGTCTATCTTAAGACCTAGGTTTCCTGCGCGGCATGACGAGAGGGGCGTAATGTTATAAAATTGAATATAAAATTGGTCGAGGTAGTGCGTTTTCCCCAAAAGTACATTAATTTTTTATAACACGGCGCCCCGCTCGTGATACTGTGCTGGAAACCTAGGTCTTGAGATGGACTATATATATACTATGTTGGTGGGATTTCAGCTCAGTATCCTGGAAGCAGCGTGTTATAAGTACCGCTTCTTTTAACATAAATATATATTAATATTATTATTATTCTACCTACCATTAGGCCTGCTATTATTATTAACAAATTCATCGAATATAGCTGGTGGATCACTGGTAGTCCTTTCATAACCATATCTTATTGTTTCTTTAGCTAAGTCTGTTGACATCATTACCATCATTACATCTGCGGCACAAGTCTCCTCCGGGCAATAAGCACGGTCTATCTAAAAGACTATTTTACAATTAAGGTGAACCGGATTACGAAACAAATTCCTCTTACAAAAAAAAATCCGCTGTGCCGAACAGTTGTAGTTACCCGGACTGTGCCAGACTTAAACTGGTTATATCGGCTAAACTTATTCAGCTAGTATCCTCTTGACGGTTTAAAATCGTATTACTACTTATTGTTAGTCCGCTCTTTTGCAAAAGAATATCGCTTAAGGACATTGTTGTTTCACACCGCCCAACTATCGGCTACCGTAACCTACGTCTAGATTTCCAGCCGAGATCGGTACAACCACAAAACGACCTCCATACTCCGGTTTATCATTGTGAACACAATAATATACAGTATCCTTAACTGCCGAATTAGTCTCTTTAATTGTATCTTCAATTCGAATTCCCATTTCTGTCAAGGCCTAAAAGGTCTCGTAACGATTAAAAGACTGTTGCTAAAGGTCTGCTTACACTTCTGGCGGTAAACGGAGATTCAAACAGAGTTTCGAACTTGATTACTGTATTTAAGGAGTCAAAGTCGCCGCTAATTGGTCGTTCTGAGACGTATTCAAACCAGTCGCTGTAGGTGTTTAAGAATTTAGGATTAACGCACAGACCTTGTGTCCTAAAGAGAATGTTACAGTAACCCGGACAGTCCTTTACTTACTGAGTTGGAGAGTCGCCAGAAAGGCCAATGTCCGAAGCAACAGAGCCACGTCGACCGCCACTATGGTTTTCGAATGAGAAAACCTACAAAGAAAGTTTTTGGACTTAAAATAAAACTAAAATGATAAAAGTATGATTAACGATTTATAATACACTACTCCTATGTACTTACTAACGTTTATAACAGCTATAATTTTGTAAAAACTAATTAAAATTTTAAAGATAAGGTTCGAAATCTAAGTTTCTAGGTTTTTGCTTCAACCTTGCGGTTACGCACTTTCCTAAGTGAATTTGGATGAGCTGGCTGGCTAATTGACAGAGAATCCGAACGGGTCGGGCCCATATTTCTGTGCCCGCCCCTCTTTACGAATAAAATCTTTCGAGAGCAATTGGTTCTAAGCTTCCACCCTGCGTTTACCATGGAAGAATCGTTACTAACCGATGAATTCTTCTTAATATTTCCATCAGAAGATGAGTTTTGTGGAACTGGAGTCATCTGGTTTGAGCCCGTTTGTGACGGCCCTCTTGTCATGCCAGACGGTGTTGCAGGTAGATTGCCGGTAGATGGCAGGGCCGGTTGTGATACAACAAGAGAGTCTGTTGAGTCGCGCTTCTTAAGGGCGTCACGGCGGACTGCCGCTGTGGGAGAGGCTTTAGGTTGCATGGATCCTGAAAAGATAAAGGGTTACGGTAGCTATAGGAAGGTAAAAAGACTGTCTGGATTTAAATATAAGCTGTGCGAGCAAAACTTAATTTTATACAGAAAATTAGGTTAATTTAAATATGTAGAGAAGAGACACGTTGTCTCTAAAATTGATCGACGGGGCTTTTCAACTCCAATATTGGTAGTTCTACTCATTAGGGATGGCCGGTGCCCTGCCCATTTTGTCTCTAACAGTGCAATAAAAGTGTGTTAATAAAGGTGAAAAGGCTGAGACAGACAGAATTTCTAGATTGGCCTAGCTACTTTAATTAAATTATTTGGAATTGAAAAAAATAACTTTAAAAGTTAGTGATAACTTACTACTGAATGAAGCTGAAGATGGTTGTAGTATAGCTGGACTCAATGGTACAATACTCGGAGTAGAAATTGTGAAATTATCGAATATATTAGTATTTAGAATACCGTATTCAGTAACCACATCACAATGAGCCTAAATAAAAATATAACTAAGGTTACTGTAGTTTAATAAAGAGCTAACTAAGGTTACCGTAGCTTAATAAAGGACTAACTAAGGTTACTGTAGTTTAATAAAGGACTAACTAAGGTTACTGTAGTTTAATAAAGGACTGACTAAGGTTACTGCAGCTTAGTAAAGGCCTAAATAGGGTTTACTGTAGTTTAACTAACCAATTCAACACAACTAAGAAGAGCTGATTCTAATTCTGGTAATTTGACGGTACCAATTACCCAAATGACGAATTCAACATAGGCACATACCCCTAAAATGTAAGTTTATTTAGTTTTAAAGCTAAAACAAAGAATCCAACAATTATTCAACTACTTTATTTTAAATACTTTAAAAACTTTATTGACGCTGATCTTTCTCTTTTTATATAAAATGCTAGCCTTCAGAATACCAAGAAGTCCGTGTATATAGTTTATAAGAGAGCTAGGTTTCCAGCACAGTGTTCTGTAGAGAGGCGATGTAGATTAAAATGATTGCACTTTCGAAGAAAAGGCTCAGAATCCTCCAATTTTGATTCATTTACATAACACCGCTGCTATCAGGATACCGCGCTTGAAACCTCACTCTTGATACAAACTATATATAAGTCATATCATTACCAAAAATTATTTTGCGGCGACTTTCTTTAAACTGAGTTTTCTAAGTGTATTTTTTACCTGATTTAAGTGGATTAATTTCATCATATAGTTCCGTATGTGTCATTTCCCTGTATGCTGTGAACTTAGACCTCTTATGCGGAATATATTTAACAAACTGATTATGCGTATTTACACGCAAAACACCGTGTGTTACTTGTGCTAAGGAACCATCTGGAGCCAGTAAACGGGTCTGTACACAGGCGATTCCTATAACGACCGGGTTACTGTAATTAATGAGTAGAATATCGTACCTAGAGGGCTCCTGGAGGGAAAAACATAGAATGTAGGATAAGAGTCTCGCGGAACCTTGTCATCGCTGAAGAAGGGTTCGAAGGTAGGCGTTTTGTCTTCCTGAAAGTTTTTGTAATATAAAGAGAGCCTGTTGCATTTTGTATATAAAGTTGTTTGCCGTACTCCAAATCTTCCCATAATCTAATTTCCATTTCCATTTCCAATATATTAAATTTATAATAAATTCCTAGTTTTGCTAGAGCATGGTCAGGGTGTATGCGGGCCGCCCCGCCAAGACTCCGCCCACTGAAGAGCAGTCGTAACGAACTATTGTTAACGTCTCTTATATGGAATTCCAGTATCCCATTTGGCAAGCAGTAGTGTCAGATGCGAGAGTAATAATGGAGTGTAGAAAATGCTTGCGATGTGCACGCGTGCAATTTGCCTTCAGGCGCGGTGGTGAATATTCAAAATATACACAAGTGGCACTCTATTATTACTTTTGAATCAGACTATATTCTATAATAACTGCTATTTCTAACCTGATCCGTTGAGAACTGTGCTAGATTCATAAAAGTACAGAGATGTTGATGTGCATAGTAAATAACAGCAGAAAGATAGCCAGACATATCTCTTGGAACAGAAGAATAACAAATTCTAAGAGGTTTAAAGGGTTCGGGCTGAATAAACTAAAATATAATATTATTAATAATAAAGTTAATTAATATACTAACCGGTATATCAGCTGGTATTAAACAGAACATATGATTGAGTCGAGCAGCTCGCAGTACAATAGCGTTTAGCACTTTATTGTCAAGTTTAGTCTGAAAAAGGTTAAGGGAAAGTTATAGACAGAATTCGCAAACTGGCTGGGCCCAAAAGGACCCGGCCTTATCTTGAGAGATCTCGTAACCGAAAAAGATAACAGTTGTCTTAATCTTGAAGTTGCATTTATATATGATCGAGTATAGTCTATCTCAAGACCTAGGTCTGCAGCCCCGTATCACAATCGGGGGCGCAGTGTTATAAAAAAGGAATGTACTTTTGGAGAAAACGCACCACGTCGATCGAGTTTAAATTCATTTTTTATAACACAGCGCCCCCCGCTCGTGATACCGCGCTGGAAACCTAGGTTTTGATATAGACTATAGAGTTCGTC
This sequence comes from Phasmarhabditis papillosa, assembly GCA_034691345.1. Classification (NCBI taxonomy): domain Eukaryota; kingdom Metazoa; phylum Nematoda; class Chromadorea; order Rhabditida; family Rhabditidae; genus Pellioditis; species Pellioditis papillosa. The sequence goes on from JAQGAV010002377.1 coordinate 4,398, forward strand.
ATACATAGTCGAATAAACAGAAGGGCATGTTTAACCATTATAACTGTTATTATAATCTTAGTTTGTAATTTAACTCAGAATCTGTTGTATTTTAGAAAAATCTCATAAACATTTTTATGTTTATGATTCTGGGTGGCCTATTCATTTAATTCCTTGCTTGTCCACACCAGAATGAGACTACCAGATAGAGGCCCAGCCGGGCCCGGCATACTATACCATAACCCTTGTATACAGGATCATACCTTCAACATAAGAGCTAAATCTTCCGTGATATCTTTGCCCGGTGGATTAACACTATAACAAGCCATAAGCACGTGGTCCTTAAATTTCTCAGCCGCATAGCTAAATAATAATATTAATTATAAATATATGTTTACTAATATTATTAATAAAACTATATATATATATATATATTAATAAACTAACTTATTTAATCTTCTTTTGTTTCCTCTTCTCATCGGTATCTTATTATGCTTAATGAATGCTTCAAAGCTTCCTCTATTTGTGTACAGTTGAATGTAGACTATGTTGCCGTTAGATTCCCTTAAATTATAATAAAAATAATAGGTTACAAAACATTTCTTCTAGGGTGGCGAGATCTAAAAGGAGCGGCGATGCTAAGTAAGTTTGGGGGTGTGTCAGAAAAGGCCGATACACCACGCTTTCGGTATGATTTAAAGGACTACTATGTATTTGTTTTCCTAATTAGTTAATTATATTAAAAAAATTATATATAAACTTACTTAACAACATAAGTATTAGGTATATTATTAACAATATGATCCTTTAATGCTTGAGACAATACATGCCATCCTACTACAGCCTTTCCGTATTGGGTTTCGTCGTTCTGAAGACGTTCGTTTATTTGAAACCTGTAAAGCAAGAACATTAATAATAATAATAATAATAATAACAATAATTTTATTCAACATGTCTTTAAAATACAACCTTTGGAAAACTAAGCGGACACAATTATGTTTTACATTTGACAACATTAAAACTGTTTTTAGAGATGGTGCAGATATTAAAGACAAAGATTGTGGTCAAAAACTGTACCAACAATCTGTGCCCGAATATATTTTACGATCAGTGGCCGTAGTATAGTCTATATTTATCATTTGGAAACCGCTTTAACTAGCGGTACCAATCTTTTTCAAATCTTCCAAAAAAATTTTGGGGGAGCCGATCCCTAAGTATAGAAACGTTTTTATACTACGGTTACATGCTCTGTTAAAACCAAAAGTCTCCCAGAAAACAGAATCGCTAAAAACGCAACTAATTTGAAAGCGATTGCAAAACTTTTCAGTTCAGAATAGTTTTATTTTTGACAGTTCAGTTTTTGGGATGCTCCTGTCTGAACCTATATAAACCCCTATGGCAGAAATGACAGTACTTTATATAATATATTTCCTTTATTCCAGTCAAGACCACACAAGTCATTTTTTTTTAACTAACCAAATCTTTTCCTGCAGTGCACAAGTAAAGTATCCACTGGGATATAAATATCTTGTTTCAGTAGATATTAAAGGATCTTTGTTTTGTGTCATGTCATCCAGTCCTATAAAGAAAGATTTACAACATTTGGATAACTGATTGTCTGTATCAAAATAGTTTTCCAGCGGTGTTATATAAAATGAATGTACTTTTAAATAAATCCACAGATTCCTATTTTCCGAGGATACAGTGCACGGCGGTATTACATTTGAATTCCACTATGAGTTGTCAGCACCGTATCCTGCGGGGCCGCAGTGTTAAAAATTAATAAAACGAGTGAATTGGGAGTCTTTTCTTCCATGAATACATGCATTTTACCGTTTCTGGGGAAACTGTACTGAAATCCAACTCTTGAATTCTTTCTTACTTATATTTAATCTACATAACTATACAATAGAGTTTGGCGGCGTTGTAGAGAGCATATAAACTCTTAACTTTGTATACTTACTCAAAAACAACTTTTTTATTTTCATAATGAATATTTTTTGCTTACCTTTAGTACTTTTTGGTATTTCTCTTGACATTTTTCTCACTTCGGGTTCGTAGTTGGGCGGAGTCACCAGCAAAGGATCACAGATTCTTTCAGAGTACATACGCTCAAGTAGGATCTCCTACAAAAGAAAGTTTACAAGTTTTCAAAAAGCTATATTATTCTTGCCAGAACCGGGCTAGAGAGCAGTAGAATTGGGCAGCCTGGCCCGAAAAAAGAGACCACGCTCGAAAATCGAGCTTAATCTGGGCCCTAAGTCCTATATCCCGTCTTTGCGTCCGTTTGGGCCCCAAATAAACAGCGAATAGTAGTAGTTCTTAAAAATTCTTTTGTATTTATACAGTCTGATTCGAGAGTAACAATGGAGTGTTAAAAATAATCTCATTGAAAATAGCTATGAAAGTATTCGAAAACCGAAAATATACGCAAAATATCCTTAAAATACGCAAGTAACACTCCATTATTCATCTTGAATCACACTGTATTAAAAGTAACATTTGAAAACTATGGAGTTGGTATTTTCATGATAACTGATTTGCAAAAAATGTCGATCCTGAAATTCGTCAAATTATGAAATTACAAATTACATATATAACTCTTGTGCTTTAAATGCAATATTTTTAAAAACAATGATTGAAAAACTTCACATCGTGAAGGCAAAATAACACTGTTACTTACACAAGATTGAAACATTTACTTCTCCAGAAACATCATCAAAAAGGAGCCAACTCTAAAGAAATGCACTTCTTTCTAGCTTTTATACTGGTACTGAGAACATTTCCTATTCCTCTAAGTTCCTCTTTATCCGTTTGGATACCAAAAGTGATTAGCATATAAAAGTCATTTTGGCTCCTCGGAAGCAGCCGCTAGCTCGTGTTTGTACTTTGTCGCTTCCTTTAGCGAGACTTCTGAAGAAAATGGAAGGAAACTGGGCAAATTTGAACTTGAGATCAATCCGACTTATAACTCTTCTCTTAAGTTTCCAGAATGTTTCAATAACATTGAAATAGTTGAAATTTGCGGGAATGGTTGCTGTGAAAAGAAAATCAGACGAGAAATGTTGTTAAAAACATTTAAACAAGCTATAATATTCTTAAATAGAAGTGATCGTTAATTTGAAATTTTCAAAAGAAAAAAGTGCAATTTGGCTGAGTTTAGGAGGAAGTGGGTGTTTTAGCCTAGTGGTTAGAGCAGCGGTCTCCGAAATCGTGAGGAGCTGAGGATGTGGGTTCGACTCCCCGTAGCTGCAGAAGGCTTGGGAAACTCTTCGAAGAAAGGAGTCGTCTCTGCTCAGAAGTTTCCGGAAGGAATGGCCAAACCCTACCTCGAAGAAATCTACAGTTATTGTGATACAAGTGATACAGGAAAATAAACACATACTTTTTTTAAAGAAGGAAGTGGACGGAAGTTTTGCTTGGACTCAGTGCGACCCCAAACTTACAATTTTGTATGGGAAACGTTCGAGTGATTAAATAGTTCAGATTACATTGCTTGTTGCATAATTGTGAGCCTATTTTGTCGCTTCAGGTCTGCATATTTTCAAAACAATCAATTTTCTATACGTGTTTATTGGAATCGAATAAAGAAAACGTAAGGGCCTTAAATATCCTAGTCAGCCAATTGCGAGAATAATGAAATATTTCGAAATAGTTGTTGGTCAATACGAAGTAGGAAATGAAAGAGTAAATTGACAAGAATAGGAAGCATTCTTGTCAATTGTAACTGTGAATAACAGAGATGTTATAGTCTATACTAGAGTTGGCCATTTACCCGAGATATATCCAAAGTTGACTAAATATTTCAAAATTAGTTGAACTTTTACGGAAAAACTGTTATAAAATGAAATTCTTTAAGCGATTTTAGCTGAAAAAGTAGTAATAAAAGCCATGATATTTGAAAACTCAAACAATTTGTTAATCTAAAATTACCGAAAGAGAAATATGCACTTTTTGCTTGTACTTCCTGCCTCCCAGATTCAGAGGAACTGGGAGCGAGTTATAATAGGGCTCGAGATGAACCCAAATTCAGAAGTTTATAGAAGAAACGTTCGAGAGATTCAATAATAGAGATATATTGCATTTCATAACCTACTGAAAGCAATGCTAATAGTAAAACTCGTACAAGAGCATAGAAAAGTAAATGTTTCGGGCTTACATGTATGACTTGGGACCTTTTTCACACAATTGATCGTCGGGCTGTATGAGATTAATAGTCGTTGTAGAAGCGTTAGATTCCTAATTCTTATGGAAGCTCTTCATACGTTTTTATTGGAATCTAATAAAGTAAGTAGTGTAAATCAATTGCAAGAGTAATGGGATATTTGGAAATCGTTGTTGGTCGAATAGGTAAAAAAAAATACGAATAAAAAATGTAAAAAAATAAATTGAGGAGAATAGGTAGCGAACGATGTAACATTTAGTTTCTGCATAGTTGATGTTATAACTGTGATGTTATAGCCCAGTGGATAGAAGCTTTGCCTCATAATCTCGAGGTCGATGGGTCGATTCCGCCCCGAAGAAAGAATTCTTGCAAATTTCTGATTCGCCGCCTCCGCTTCTCGTGTTTCGTAAAATATGAATAAACAATCTTTAAAAAAATGTGGATAAGTGGATAACAGAGTTTGCTATAGTCGGTATCATGAACTGAGTTTCCGGCGCAGTATCTTAGGGAGCATCGGTTTTACATTAATATTAATGGAAAATCGGCGGAGTCATTTTATCAAACGTTTAGGGCACTGCGCCGAAGACCTGGATCTTAATGCAGATTGTACCATAGTGAAACTCTGTTCCTTTTTAAGTTCACGAATGTTAGCTAGAAATTCGAGCTTAATAACATTTAGATTTCTAAAAGGTTAAAAAAACCATTACCTATAAATCGATAAATTGGAAACCCTTCTTCAATTGTAAGAAAAAATTCCCTTTTTATCAGTTCCAGTACTCGAATTGAACTGTTCTAATGTGATGCACTATTATCCTGTTCTATAGTGCATCATAGAGATTGCCAAGAAGTACACTATAAAACCAAAATATTTGGTTAGTAGATTTATTTAATAAGGGGTTACATTATTTGTAGTAACTTCTGAGAAAGAGACGTCCTTAATGATGGCGTTGCTACTCATTAAGAGATTTTGAGAAAGCATTGCTATCCATAACAAGCGCCAATCTCCTTATCTTTATTTGAGGCGTATACTTTCTCAAACTCTCAGCCCGGGCAGTTCTCAAACTGCCCGGGCCAGCCCGGAAATTTCAAATATTCTTGACCCGGGCAGGGCAATTTTTAGAACCCTCTAGTTATCCTCGTTTGAAACATATACTTTCGATCGCATTTCGTTTATTAGTAAACCCATCTAATTATATTCATGAATCGAAAAAGAGTCGTATCATTTAATACCAAAACAATTTTACCCAAATTACGTACTAATAGGTGAATAGTATTCTTGATAACATTGCATAGAGTGATGTTCTTTCAGATTCATTAATGACTCTCCTAATACTAACAAAGTAGGAACATGGATCTCATATATAGGTCTGAAACATATACTTTCGCTCCAAAAGCATGCAAAAGGTGGACTAAGTAATTCATGATATAGTAGATCTCACGATCCAGGTTTCCAGCGCGGTGTCATGATCGACCGATTTTACATTCATTTTTTACAACATCGCGCCCCGCTAGCGATACCGCGCTGGAAACCTAGGTCTAGAGATAGATGGACTATATAACCAAACAAGATTAGTATCAATTATATAGCAATACCAAAAGTATTACATGTGTATAATTGGTCTATTTCCTTACCACCCTAACTAAAAATATATGAAACTTATAACTTTATAAATTTAAAGCAATGCAGTTAAAGTATAAGTTCTTTTAAAATAGCTCAGCGTATCTACTTATATTGAATAACTATATTGATAACTGATAACAATATATAGTCTGTTTTATAACCTAGACTGCAAGCGCCTTTTGTAGTTAACCTGCCGCTGTAGCCAGATTTATATAAATGAAAGAGCAATTATGCCCGAGTAAAATAGCACTTTTGAACGGGAAGCCGGTCATCGCGGCACGTTAACTACAAACCATGCTTGTAGTCTAGGTTTTGAAACGGACTATAACTAAGAACCGTATATCTAATTTGGTGGGTTTTATTAAAAATCATGGAGTTTATATTATGAATTATAGGAACAAACAGAACGAAAGTGTGCGCCCTTTCGATATGTACTGTATAATATATGGAGCAGAAAACTATCAAAATGCAAATTATAGTGAGCGTACGAGCGGGAAATAATGAAAGTGAAATATGAATAAATGTAATATTTACTAGGTTTACTGACATTTTAAACTTCGATAGAAAATTGGATATTACTTTAAAATTAACCCTGCGCATTCGAAGATATTTGAAACATTTAGTTCTGAGCGAGTCCGGATACATGATCGAACCAGGTATAATACAACTAACAGAAATACAGAAAGATTGCAAATTAAAATATAGAAAGGTTATAGACCTTAATAATGGGTTAGACCAGTGAGCTGAATAAAGAAGAGATTCTATTTAATTTGCAAAATTTGATAGTTTGTCTTATTTACAGAAACAATTTGTTTTCTGCAGTATTTAGCCTAATTTCGAACCACAGGCATTATCCCCAAAGAGATCCCAAACAGTAGAAGCAGAGGTGGTTATCTGGCCCGGCCCTGCCTGATATTTTTGAGCCCAGGCTGGGGCGGGACGGGCGGAGGTAGGCCGGTTTTCAAGGCGGATCCTGGTTTTTCAGGAATTATTAAGCAATCCGGATGGGCCTTCCCGGCTCGACCTGATATTTTTTAGCCCAGGCCGGGCCGGAATGTGGAAAACTGTTAAATCTATCAAACATATTCAGTTTTAATACTTTTTATACCTATTTCTCATGATTTCGCAAGACATTCGCAAAAAATTCGAATTCCCTTTTTCTAAGATCCTAGTGACTAATTGTATATCTAATTTGTTCATTTGGTTTGACTAATATTGGTCCCGAAATTGGTCGTAGACATCTGGCTACATAGGTGTAAATGACAGACTGCGACCGCGCCGAGATTAATCACAGACCCATACCTAATGAAGGGAAATAGGGATTTTAAGGGGTATTTGAGTGAAGTAAAGGTTTTAATCTTTCAAATTGGATATAAAACATTCAGATAATTATATTTTCTATTTCTAAATTGTACATTTTCAATTGATATAAATCTTCTGACAGTGAACTACCGTTCCAAGGACTTGGAACACATCAAGGTTCTTGAAACATTTAGTTTTGATGGGGCAAAAGACAAGGTAGAAAATATGGAATTACTACCAAACATGAACTTAAAAAATAATAACCATGAGATAGGTTACATTCATATAGTGCGTACCAAAACTTAGACCGGAAGCGCCGGATGTATGTTGAGGAACGCGGCGTTGCAAATTCAGAGAAATTGGCAAAATGCCCAACATTTCGAAAAAATTGAAACCTAGAATTAATAAGTTAATATTTCGTTTTACCTTATTTATATCTATAGACAATCTTTGGTACATAATTGGAATAATTATATAAGAAATTGAGAAATATGGCTATATCTTTAAAAAAATCAGTTTACAATATTTTCGAATTCTTCGGCATTTTGCCAATTTTTCCTATTTTGCACCGCGGCGTGCCTCAACGTACATACGGCGCTTCCGGCCTAGGTTTTGATACGCACTATAGAATGCCAGACCGAACAGGCAATAATGTAAATTATCAGAGCAGCGTTATCTACAACAAGATTAAGGAGCATACTAAATACGTGTGTGGTCGTGCCGGGTGTTAATAAAGAACACGGAATTTATAATTCAAATGAAAGTGATTATTAAAATTTGTATTTGTGGTTACTATTTGTGGTTACTTGTAATAGCTCTGGTCGACCGCATACCTGCAATTTTACCAGCGGATACCTGTATCGCTTGCCGGTATCTGCAGAGATCCACTGGGAAGCCGAAGGTATCTAGCGGATACCTACAGTTACCAGCGGTATTTTCAGGTATCCGGTCGACCAGAGAGTCCATATATTGGTTAAATCGTAACAATAGCTCTCAGTTTAAGTTCTTTTTACTATGGAATAGTTCCAAGTCTAAAAATTTAAAAAAGGGCATTGAACTAAAAATTGAATGTTTCAATATATTTTATGAACCAGGCATAATATATTTATATAGTAACAATTAAAGAACCGAACAGCTACTAATAAGAATATGCTCAACTTTTTCTTTATCCGATTACACAGTAGCAGTATTCACTAACTATGAGGACTACATATAAAGAGAGGTGCTTGAGACAGAGCTAGATATTAATTGGACGACTCGCTTAGTCATATTTCGTATGTCACTTTGAATTTCATCACACTGAAATTCTAAAACATCTTTTTAAGGTTTCCATCTAATTTCCACATTTACGAAATTTTTAACTGGTGGAACTAAATGTTTCAAGTTATATTATGTAGCAAACGACTAGTTCAGTTCAGTTATAAAAAGACAACCAACATTTTGGATTACGAGAACACAAAACAAATTAAAATTGCTGAGTATCGTTTTACAAGTTGATTTAACAACGTGAAATAGAACAACCTAATAGCATAAACCGTAATGTGAAACCATTGCAAATACAACATAGTACCAAACTTTAATATAAAACTCAAAAACAAATTCTATGATGAACAAAGTCATTCTATTTTCTAAATTTGTTCTATTCCAATAAACTGTAATGCTCATTCAGATATTCCAGTCTACAATGGTCGTATCGCATACGCGACAGGTGCGCAAAATTGGAGGGATTGAGACCTACCGGCTGGCTAGAAAAGCTGCGGTTTTTTCCTCCTCTGAATGGTCAAATGAATAACTCTTGTAACCAAAATCTAGTGAAACAGTTCATATTTTAAGAAAAAAGTATCGAAGCTGCGAAAACTACTATAATAAAAGTAATTTCGGCTTCTGACCAAAAACTTTTCTTTATTTTCGGTAGTCCTTTTCACGAATCAAGTCTAGTTAACCTATTAGAACATTTAAAAACAGCATAAATGTATTTCGACATAGGGCCATAAATGTTTCTTCTATTCTTAGTAAACAAAAAAGTTGAAATTAACAAATCGAATTAACTTATAAAAACATCTACAAAGTAGTATAAATAGTAGTTCATAGAAAAGAAAAGGCCTGCCGATCTCTGAGCCCATTGTACTAGCAAAAAACATGCGATTGACCGATTACGAGAACAAATGTCTGCATAGAAAACGTTGCACACATGCAAGTGTGGTGGAAATGGCAGAAAGCAAATGTTTCAACATTTTTTGTAAACCTTGATTTAGGTTCTTTTCAGTTTGCTTTCTGTTAATAGATGTTTGACTAAAAATGCAAATCTAACTATGATCGGAGGACTAATCGTTTGAAGTTAAAGGTCTAAAAAATCAAAACTATAGCATATATTTGTTCTAAATTAGCTCTAAGCCCTCTAATAAGCTGTAAATAGTTTGCAGTTCGTACCATAACCCTTTGCAAGCGATTAGTCCAGCGACTATATATTTTAATATAAAGTAATAGCTTTGCGTCTCGATTCTTGAAGGTTTTACATCGAAATAAGTTTTTTCTACAAAACCTTAGTCGTTTATAGAACAATCGTGAACCTAGTTGATCAACTAAAGAGATGAAGGAACGAAGATGATCAGATTCGTGGAATATTGTTAAAATACTGTTAATGAGTTACAAGAACTGTTGGTAAACTGCTCCATAAACTTATAATATTTGCTGGAACATTTGCTTTGAAGGCCAATTCACCCTAGACTAAACGTGGCGTAAGTGGTTTATGCTTGACCGGAAAATAGGGATTAATATAAATGCGCAGAAATGTTTTTTCGAAGACGACAGGACATTTGTTATTAAGGACTCTGTAAATTAAGAAGTTGTTGGTCACTATGGAGACTGAAGTTCAGTTGTTCAACGAACAATTGTCTGGTTAACTGCTCAAAATTCCGGTCAAGGAGTTTTTAAAACATTTAACTATCCTTTTTTCGAAAAGGCAATCTATTCTGGAACGCAGAAAACTGACTAGATAGTGCCAAATCGGTTGCAACATTTTTCGGACTATTCGAAAAAAAAAAGCAATTATTGAACTTATCCTAAGAAATACAACCATAAATTCAAATGAATTGAAATGTTTTGCGCCAAAGGCCATTTCTAGTGCATTCATTGTTAATAGGAATCTTCCTTTTGAATGGGTTCTGGCTGGGGCTCTTAAGGGGTTTGGTAGAAGGCCCCATTTGGCATAGAATATAGAGAGGGTGTCCCCCTAGCACAATGGATAGGACATGTTAATGGGATGAGCGTAATTAGCCATCTATGTTGATTGAAATGAGGAAGCTGTGTTATAATAAGGTTATAAGAAGAGTATTGATTTTAAGGGGAAAAGTAAATGTTTCACACTTTTATTAAGGACGTGTTTTTCGTAACATCCAATTTGACGATGATTAAAGTGAAAAGGATCCAAAAAAAGCGCTATTGGTTCGACTCTCTGTGATTAGGATATTAATATATACAAGGTACAATGGTGATATGGTTACTAATATAGAAGTAGGCCTTACATGGTTTCGAACGTTTGAGATTATATAATTATCAGCAATTCTTAGAAAAATTTTTCGTAAGTTCTTGAAAAATTAATTGGGAAAAAATAGAAAGTTGCTCGTTTCAGTTCTGATACATTAGCAAACGCTTGCTTCCAGTATTCCAGGGAGAACCGGCGTTAACTAACAATTTATGTACTTTTTAGGACGATCCATTGATTGTTCAATTGTTGATAACACCGTTGCTTCCTAGGATGATGTGCTAGTAACTTAGCTCTAACAATAAAATACGCCTATTGATTTTACCTACGTTATTCTAAAATTCTTGTCTACTATTTATGGAACATATCAAATTCATTATTACTCCAATTGAGCATTGCCAAAATGGATCATATTTGCATAAAACGCATGATTGGCAAATCTAAATGTTTTCCCATTACCTTTAAAGGTATAATAATAATAATAATAATTTATTGTCCAGTGTCGCTTTTTATCATAAGATAGGTTTTTCTCCTTTAGCGCCGGGCAACCATTTTCTTCCATAGGTTTGGTTCACATCTTGCAATTCTTGGCCACGTCACACCGATTCTACCCACTATTTCCGCAGCTTTCACAAGAAACGGTGTGTTTGCTCCAGTTTCAATAGCCAAACGTCTGGCGAAGTTCGAAAATGCATCGTATTGGCTGCGTACAGTGAGTGTATCCTTGTTTAGTAGCATGGTAAGCAAAGATGTTCTTAAAATACTTAAATGTTTTTACATCAATTCTAGTAAATCTCTGACCAATGCAAAATGGAAAAATTATTGAGGAATCGTGTGAACTCAACTTTCGTAAGTACTAAGACAAAAACCCCAGAATAGCCTACGGTATTTAATTATCCAAGTTTGAAGTAAAATCCGTTCACTATGACCAAGTCAAAGAACCATACCAATCACAACCAAAACAGCAAAGCTCACCGTCAGCCGCCCAAGAGCAGGGCTCCGCAAACCAGCGGCCGGCCGCGGCCGAGATTTTTTGAAAGTACATTTCGGCCGGGCGTGGCCGGCCGCG
>JAQGAV010002378.1:0-16015 GCA_034691345.1 Phasmarhabditis papillosa
GCCCGAGCAATCGATAATTGTTGCCCGGGCATGCTAAAAACTGCCCGGGCACCCACCCGGGCGTTTCTATACTACGGTACTGGGCAGGGGCGATGTTAGACAAAAATGAGTGAAAAACGGTGGATTAGGAGTCTTCTCTTCAATATCAAATATGCATTCATTATTTTATGACGTACCTATTCTTTATTGTGATTTTCTTATTATTAACAAACTGTTTCAGGTCATTTTACAGACTTCTACTAACTAGTTGTACTTTGTATATTTCTGCATATTCACTAGTTTTAACCGTTACTACATTCTCGAATTATGTACAGCTGACTATTCAACTATAACTACTAGATGTTAGGAACAAATTTTGTTTTTGTTGTCCTAATTAGCACTTTTGTGGCGGCCGAGGTGGGTATTTTTGGAATTTTGTTAATTAACAGCTGGATTATAGTAGAAGCTATTTTAAATAACTTTGTATTTATATTTCTGTATCAATCATATCACAATATTAGTAGATTCCCTTGAGAAAGGGTGCGCCCATTCATTCCGGAATCTTTGGAGCCGGGAGTGTTTATTTTCATATTCAGTCTTTGGGTTCACGAGGTGGAGAAACTTACCTTTTCAAATAGTTTTTTTCCGAAAAGAACCTAGTCTAATTGGCCAGATACCAACAAAAACCAGCGGCTACCAACAAATCCCGACGGTATTACCTGGTAGCGGCTGGTAAGTTTTGTTGGTATCTGGTTAACTAGAGTAGAAAACCCATACCGATACGAAACAGCTCTAGTTTTCCTTAGGCACCATCTGAAAAATTATATTTCAACTTATATTCTTGAACTACTTCCTAAAACGGAAATACTTTTCTTGTTGATTCCGTTGATTTGCTAGTTTGTTCGAGCTGTTACTTTATTTTTTATGGCGCGTGCGCAGTCGCCTTCTATCTGAAAAGTAAACTGCTTGTATACAATTGTGTGGGGTTAATCCCCACAAGGCAGACGAGACCTACTTATCATATTTTCGGAAATGAACAAAAAGTAGTGCGCAAGACCCTATACTTTGGAGTTTAAAGTTTTACGATTGGATTTTGAATTTTGGGTATATTTAATTGGAAAATAAGATAGAAATTAGGTCAGAAACTCTGTACTACTGAGTTTTTCTATTGATCAAAGCTGTTGTATAATTTCATTCTGGGAAAACAGAACTTATTAGAATGTAATTGAAAATTTACAGTGTGAACTTGTTTTCTTTTCTGAAAGGCTCATTTTGAAACCGAACAAAAACCCTGGTACTTGGTTGAAACACTTTGGATACGTTCAGTTTCAAGTAATATCGAATAGACTTTGATTAGACTAACTTAAGTTTTTTAAATAGTCGTGGTTTTTGAAAACAATTAGTCAATATCTTTATAAATAACTTAGTAGATACTATTTATTTTCTCTTAATATACTCTATATATGTATTGAGTATATCAAATGTTGCTTAAATGTGGGGCCATCTTTGGGTCTTCGCTGGATTTAGCACCAGAGCGCGTAATTTGATATAGCTAGAAGTGGACACTGGTACTACTAAAGAGTAGTCAAGAATTCGAGAACTGAGAATGGGAGATTTAGATATAAGGAATCAAAATGAGTATGATATTGTTTTTGTAAAGGGATTGTTTGTTACTTAGTTTGTTTCTTTGTTGGGAAGTGAGATTAGTGTTTGAAGAGATTTTAACAACTTTTACTTAAATAAGCTGCCAGAACTTTCGAAAGATGTTAAAGTTTTAGTAGAAAACTATCCAGTCTACTATGTTAATAACGTTCTGCTGAAAATAATGTTTTTCATATATAGTCTGTTTCCATAAACCCTAACTGTCCAGAGCAGTACCTTGGGACGAAGCGGTGTTAACCAAAATAAGGCCATATTTGAGTTCAAAAGGATACAATCTTGCGTAACCAAATACAGAAAACCCTTTTATAATCCTTTAGATTTAACGCTTTTGCTTGTTACTGCTTTGTTTTGCTCTTTGTATTTAATATAATCTTACATATTGCGTTCCATATGTCCGTAATTGTTTTACAAGTACACACGGCCGGGCAGCCAAACAAGAGCTCGAGATATAGGGTTCATGCCACTTTGAGTTCTTACTGTTACAGAAAATAGACCGAAAAGGGTGCTAGCCTAATTATACAGCGGGTTTTTGCAAGATAGCTAAATGAAAACTACTTTATACAAATGTTTTCTCTTATAAAATTACGTTCTCTAAGTGTTGTTATTCAACAAGCTGGAGTGTGATTTCTCCTTCCGGCCCTGGCTGGGGCCTTTTTTTGTGGTCCGGACCGTTTCAATTCCCGAGGACAAGGTATAAAATCGATATTCCTTTGAAATAAGCATTAAAGGCACGGTACACCCAAAATTTACATCGCTATTTTATAGTTTAAATCGATAGAGCTAGTCATTTAATATTGAAATATGAAGACCAAATTTTTTTACGATCATTTTGGACAAAGTTATGACGGTTTGAAAAGTCTGCCACCCTGCGTGTAGGTGCACCTGGGGGCGGGGTTCTGGTGCACCCTAACCCTGCGGCAGATTGCAAAACTCTTAAATTACACGCTTTTTTGAAAAAATAAAAACATTTCTACCATTTTCTGGCCCAATAAGCCACGTTATCATGAGAAATATGCCGAATTTGAAGTGTATATATGCTTTTTATTGTATTTTGGTCCTCACGGGCTACAGTAACCCAAATTGGGTGCACCAACATTGAATATCTTGTAAAATCCTTGATTTTTCTTCAATTTTTTAATTATTTATATATTTGTGAATAACGTTTCTGGCAGAATAAAATAAAACAGTAAAAATTGTAACCAATTTTTGAGTGTACCGTGCCTTTAAATAAAAAAGAATGTACTTTTGATAAAACGACAACAATACACCGATTTTTCATTAACTAGTTTTTGACACCGCATCTTTTTAGGATATTGCGCTGGAAACCTAGCTTTTGATACAGACTATAGAATAACTTAAAAGAATGATATCCTACCTTCTGCAGCATCAGCCCTTCCAGTTGCATCTAAAAGTGCTACATCGGCTGAGAATCGCAGTCTCGGCCTTCGCGGTCGGGGAGGAGGCAGTTCGCGTTCGCGATCCACATTCTTACGCAGTTGTGCCCGCCGTCGTTCTCTGAAAGAAATATGTAATCGACGCTTTGACTGTTATAGTCAGCGCCAAAAGTAATAATGGAGTGTAATCAATTCAATGTTCGTCTGAGCCCTTTTGCGAGCACCGCGCCAGCATCTGGCGGCTACTCTCCGTTCAATATTGTACTGTGACACTCCATTATTACTCTCGGCGCTGACTATATTTTGTTTGTTAAAGTCTTGTTTACTTAAAATGAAATGTATTAAATAATACAATTGATTTATTCTAAATCGTAGTTAGTCCTAAAATATGAAACTCTACACATTAGGAGCTTTTGAAGCTTTTGAGAAATAAAACAAACCTTCTGTTCACGCGTTCTGAAAAAGCGTTTCCCATAAAGTAATAAAGTCAAAACTGATGTCAGACAGCAGCAACAGCGTTTAATTAACGGCGAGACTAACAAGAGTTGAAACAAAAATTCCAAAAAAAGTAGTTCTACGACATTTTGCGTATTCCTCGTCGTTTATTCAGAGAGCAGTAAAATCATTTAGGTTTGGGATGGAGAGTGTGGAAGAATGACATATTGAAACGAACGAATCGAATTAAAAACGGCCCGAAGCTGGCCCCATATAATTAGCATGTACGACATGCATATCCCGCGAGCAGCAACCCAAGCTCCGCCAAAACAAAAAAAGGCAATGTTAGAAAGTACATTTCAAAAATAGTGCAATATTGACTTTATTTGTAAGGAATGAGGTCAAAACCGCTGTTAAAATTGATTCAGACACTAATTGACTGTGAGAAAAAGCATAACACTAAGGAGTTAACTTTGCTTTGAAGAAAAAACAATTATATATACAACAATTCAGGAGTATGTGAGATTAATAATATTGATCTTATGAAATTGCTTAAGGATATCTGAGTAGACTAACCTGGCTAAAGCAATTCGCTCAGGCGGAGTCATTCGCTCCACCTGTGGTAGCTCTGATATCAACTCATCATGATCCATCTTAAGTCAGTTGATTATGGATTTATGTGGATGGAATTTGACAATTATCTCTGGCTGAGTATCAGATCATCACAATGAGTTACTCAGCCAATCCGATTTTCCGCGTTCGTTCAACTGCCGTAGCACCTGCAAGAAAAGTCATAAAGTTATTTTTAACAAACCAAAAAAAAAATCGGAAAATGTTGTACAAAAAGTACTAGGGCATTGAAATACGCCGCTCACGCGCGCTGTGCTGGTTAATAATTGACGACATATAAACATAATGGTGAAAGCTATGCAAAGAGCGAAATGTAATACGAAAACGTAGAAATCTCACAAGAATATGATATGAAATCATAATAATATTATACAATTAATAAGAAAAGGTAACAGGTGAAAAATAGTTAAATATAGAAGGCGATAAATATGAACAAAACAAAATAAACTAAACTGAAATGGAAATATATATTGGTTTGTTAACCAAGCAATGTGTATTTTAAAACTATATTACAAAATAAAACTTTAATAATTGAATAAATTTGTACAATATAACTGTATAAGTGACTTAGTATGTGTAACAACCAAATGATATGAGAATGATATGAATTGCACAATACAATTACCGAGAGGTAGAATAAAACATTATAAAAACAATAATAATTTACCTATACTATAAAAATAAAGATCGTTATTTTAATGAGATAAGGCAATAGCCATTAACAAATGAAAGATTCATGGAATGCAAAAAGGATGATCATCAAATGATTAGGAAAGCTTCACAACATTAAAAGCAAGTAGAACACCTGATATTATTAATAAATATAAGCGATGCAGTTTAACTCGTATTGTACAAGTAAAATATACACGGTAAACAAAATAACTACACAATAATAAGACGCTTAATATGTAAACAATTTGTAATAAAACTATTCAAGTGTGAAGTAAAACATATTGATGGGAAAATAAAACAATTGTGCAACCGATAATTATTGTAAATATTGCCAACTTAACACATATTTATGATATACAGCAATAACGAAAACGTTTCTTCTTTTTTTTGTTAGTCAAAGACTGTTCGTTTTCACAGTTGTTTGAAGTTTTACTGGTATTATCTGAAAATGAAACATAAACATAAAGTATTTTAAGTACTTTAACGCCCTCCCACAAGGTAAAATACAAAAAGGTTTAGGAATAGCCACCCCACCAGATATAACTTTTGGTACACACCGTAAATAGCACAAATGGGTGTATAAGTCTATATAAAAATATAAATTTTGTAAACCTAGTGAGGTTTCCGTAAACACAGTACAGGGGGGGGGGGGCTAAAGTTCGCGATTCGTAAATGAATGCAAACTAGTAGGGTGTAATACTTTAAATTAACGCAGTGGGTGACATAAGTTATATATATAAATATATATATTTTTTTAAACTTACTTTCATTTGTATTCGTTAGAATTGAATCATCTAGAGTTTCATCTGCCACTGATTTCTTGCCACTCTTTTTGATATTTTTCTTTTTTAATTTCTTTTCCGCAGTCTTCTCCTTTTTTTCTTCCTCCTCCAAATCAGTTTCACCGGCCCAAGATCTAAAAAACTTTGTGAACAAGTTTTAAATGGACTATTTTTCGAAAGACACAGCAATGCAACATGTAATAAACTTTTATGGTTTTAAGCATGTGCTTGAAAGTTTTGGAGAAAATGCACACATCGTGTAACTTTTGAACAAATCGAAAAATATAAACCCCAGAAGTATAATATGGAAACAGTAGAGCTGGGCAGCTCGGCCCGAAAAAACGAGCCCCAGCCCGAAATTGGAGTTTGAGCTTGGCCCGAAGCCCGAAAGCCCGTTTGAGCCTGAAGCCCGGGCTCAAGCAAAACGGGCCCAAACGCCCAACTCTAGGAAACAGTAAAAACAATAAAAAACGCACTGTAATAAGGCTTTTCCTTCTTTCTTCTCGTCGAGTCTGGCCAGTGTAACACCTTTTTTATCCCTCATTGAATGCATTCTCATAACACCACGGGTGAACGGAGAACCTTCAGTTGCAGCAGACGTCTCCAGTTGCTTCCTTAAATTAGTTGTCAAGTTAGTTAATCTAGTGTTTACTTACTTTCTTATTCTAGCTCTGCTATCCCGCGCTCCATATGGATGCCTCTTTTTCTTTATTTTACTTTGGGAATCTTCCTCTAATTGCAAGAGTACGGCGGCAGTTCGACGATCTTGGCAGAGGTCTAGAAGTTATTGATTAAGTTAAAAACTGTCAATGTTTATTGTGTTGAAATGAAGACTAACTAATAATAAGTAAGCAATATATAATATACTTTATATATATATATATATATATATATATATATATATATATATATATTTATACTCACTTATAGGCTTTTCACCGTTTTTTGTTTTCGCATTCAGATCTGCACCATCGTAACGGCAAAGCAGCTCAATGATGTCCACGTGGTCCCAATGAGCTGCGGCATGAAGAGGTTGCCAGTTATCCTCATCCCTGAAAATAATTATAATAAGTTCTAAAATTATTAACATATTAAGTCTTGATAGGCTATCACCAGGGCTGCGTATAGGCTGGCCTACGACTTTTATAATTTGGGCCTGGACAGGTGACCCAAGCAGGCCAGGCCTGGGGCAGGCCGGCCTGCTTGCGTCGCCTTGATTCAACTGTCATTCCAAAATTGAGCAGAAGTAAATGTTTTCTAGTGTTTCATGAAGATTTTGGTGAACAATGTGACGTCACAGGCCGAAACAGACCGGCCTAGTTCCGCCTCCTCAAAATGTGGGCCTGGCGCAGGCCAGCCTTTAAAATCCGCCACCCTGCCAATTACAAAGTAAATTAAATTGTATTCTTACTTTAGAGATGGCGACAGATGTCGGAGTAAAAAGACAGCAACATCATAGTATCCATTAGCGGCAGCTATGTGCAGCTAAAATATAAGTGTTTAAAATATATTCTAAAGTAGAAGAAAAGATGTTTTATAAGAATTTGAGTAGGGTAATACTAAAAGTATTCTTTTTGACAAATTGATCGTTATCAAACGAATTGCTGAGATAACAATGAAACTATCAATCAAACACATTGGAACAATCGGTCATCTCCGACATTACACAGACATCATATTTGGGCATAGTTACAACCAGACCATGCAACGGGCCCGGCCCTGTAAAAGTTAGCGGGCCGAGCCCAATATGTAGGTGGAAAAAGCAACAAAAATATTGATTTGAATGAAGTTAATGGTAATGGAGGAACAAAAAGACAGTCTACAGAAAAAAGTAACATCTAGAAATCATTACTAAAAAGTTTTTTAAAAGTTTTTATTGTAACACTCGGGGACCGCCTGAACCGGGCCGGGTCCTGATAAAAGTCGGCGGGCCCGGGCCCCGGTTGAATGGTCTGGTTACAACATTGGCATTTTTTTATTCTATTCGATTTACAGTGGCTTTATTGCAAAACTACAGGTGAGTAACTTACAAGAGTACTACCATCTTCGAAGCGAGCGTCTAGCGGATGCCCTTCTTGATGCCAAGCTTTTAAGTCTGCCAACATTTTATTTTCTGGAATACTTCTGAACTTTTCCAAATATTCCTAAAGAAAAACACATTGTTGTGAGAACATATTTAAGACAAACCTCATTAAATCCCTTTTTAATCATTTCATTCCATATAAGTTGTTTTGTTTCTTCCCCTTCGCAGACATCCAATGGTATATTACCGTCAATATCAACTGATAATAAATTTGCATCACTAAAATAAAATAAGTTTATTCGTGATTTTCATACTGATTGACCCGTAAAAATTCTATTAATGTATTTTTTCCTCTGTTTCTCAACTTCTTTTTATCTCTTGTTTACTGTTGGATATGATTATCTCAAATTACAGAGGAATGTTTCGGAAAATACGCTTGTGCGGGACTAGAACCCGCGCGCGACCTTTCGTTTACCGGAACCATTGAGCTACCACAAGCTTGGTCGGTGCTGGGTTATTATGAACTTAGAACCAAGCAGTTCTAACTTTACTACAGTTTTCATTATATCTTTTTCCATAGAAACAAGATTTTTGTAACCAGTCTGTGATATTTTATTGTAACTGTCTCGTTTAATAAACATTATTATTATTAAATAACTCACAATTCTAAAAGAACATTAACAACTTCATTATTCCCACACATAGCAGCAATATGCAAAGGAGTGTTTAATTCACAATCAGGCGCATTTACATTTGCACCGTAACTACATAATAGATAGGCCATCTAAAATAAACATATGCCTAATTATAAGACTGTCTGTATTAAATGTAATCAGTTTGTCACTGGTATCTCAGGGACCGAACATTGAACAATTTCAAAAAACCTGCAGTAAAGGTTACACAGAGTAGGGCTAAAGTTAAACAAGAGCGGCATAGGTGCCTAAGCCTAATAAAATAGACTATTTTTTCGCATAAATTACTTTTGCTACAGCTCTTTTTTTGAAATTTGGTTATTTTTGGTCCCCCAAGATAGTGGGTAGAACAATCTATGAGTACTCGGATATGCAGGTTCACATTCTCGCTTAAAGCTCAAAAAATGCTTCGAACATTAAGTTTGAAGGTAAATAAAATATAATTTAATTATTCAAACCTTTGGATCATTATCAATTCCAGCATCGTGTAAATGAGTTACTCCGTCATAGTTTGCTTTATCTGGTAATGCTCCTTCATTCAGTAGATTTTCCACTAAAAATTCTTTTTTTGTTATTTCAGAACAGTAAAATGTTGAGGATAGAATTTCCAACAAATCGTTCTTAACAGTTAAAGAACAACAACCTTCCATTGTAGCAAATACTAATATTGTAGCTAATACTAACCTTCTCTGTAGTTCCAGGATTTTATAGCTACCATAAGGTCAAGTTGAATGTCAAATACCACTTTTTGTCGTCTTTTTTTGGGAGGCGGCAGTGTATTTTCAAGTTGCTGATTGTAGAATATAGAATATGCCCGTCTTTCACTGAAACTCAATTGACATAACTTTTCGCGGATTCCAATTTGAATTGAATCAGTTTAATTTGAGCATAAAATTTTTTTTCTAAATTATAGAAAGTAAAATAGGTTTAAAAGCATGGTACAAGAAATTTCTAAATTATGATCACTTTATGTAATTATGATCATACTATATTTCGTTGAAGTCAGCTACAGTAACCCGTATCACTCGAGCCAGCTAAACCAAAAATGCAAAATTTCTTAAAATCGTTCATTTTTCATCAATTGTTTTGCCTTTTGTACCATTTTTCTTAACGTTTCAAGCTGATTAATTAAAAATAATAAAATTTGAAATTAGTTTCTGAATGCCACCCCCCCCTTTTAAGGCTGAACTAAACTCCACTTACTCATTCTTGGCAACTCTTTCTTCTGTTGGTAACCTAATGTGATATGGCATTTCTTGTATTATTTTAGCATGGTCTAATGGAGGAATAAGTTGACCATTCATCATCATATTGTGTATTGACGGGAATCAAAGGGCATGTAACTCTACAATACAGAAAAATTATTAAAGCAACCAGAACTATAGTCTATTTAAAAACCACTGCTATCGGACTTGCTCGATACGCGGTGTGGCAAAACAAAACAAAATTAAACATTGGAGGAATTCAGAACCTTTTTGAAGTCAATGTTTTGTAAATACCGCGCATCTAGGGCCGAACCTTAGAGGTCTAGGTTTTGAGACAGACTAAATAAACAGTTACAAGCAAAAACATTAGTTATATATGAAATATAAAACAGTTTAAAATCATATAGAAAAAATGGAATCTAAAGAAAAATGTTGTTTATACTAACAAGAAAAATATAGTCCATAACAAGAAAAAGACTGCAGTTAGCGGTGTTGTTTAAGGTTTCAAAAATCGCTCTTTCTCTGGCAAAATTAAACTTCCATTATATGGTTAGAAGCGCAATTTTTGTTTGTTTTCAGAGAAATATTATTGTACTAGTTTTATTTTGTATCATGTCCAGAAAAAGAGAAATACGCAATTGCGGAAGCCGACGTATAGTACCGCGCTCGGAGGTCTTTTGTTTGTTATATACTATATATCTCTTTGGAAACTCGAATACATAACCAAAAAAACGTTGAATTCAGCTACACCTTGCTAGTTCTCATTAACCTCTTTTTGCACACGGCGACAGATGAATTTTCACCGCGGCGGCGGTGTAGTTTCGGTCAGAGGCCGAAGCTTTTAGCAACTGAATCAATAGGCAAGCCGCCAACAAGTAGGAGAAAATAAAATAGAAAGCCGGAATAGTGAATAAAATGCGAACAAACCGAACGAAAACATTCCTTTGCTAGAGAAAATAACAACTAACATGGGAGAAAAAGAAAATTGCCACTATTTCATTACGTTAAAAAACAATGAGCTTCACATACTGCTCAGTTGAACAGAAACGCATCACGGAAAATGACTAGCACAAAAAGTAGACTTTAAGAAACCATTTAGTTTAATAAATAAGTTTATTATTATTATAGTGACTTTATATTTAAGTTAAGATACACATTACCAATTTAATGAAAACATATAAACGCACTGCCCTGACCTGTAGATATTTTAGCAACTGGTAAAAGGTCGGCAATTGAGGGCGAAACCTTTTATAATTAAAACCCAATTTTGTTTTTGTTTTTATTTTTATGTGAAATAGATGTACAGTATTGTTATACATTATTATTTAAGAACGAATGACCTTGTGCTAACAATACTTGAACTAAGCGAAATAGCTTGCTAGCTCATGAAACTGCTAACAACTTTCGAGAAAGAAGTTGAAAAACAGCCGGAGGGTAGAAAAAACAGCAATATTTAAATGTGTGTTATTGGATTGGAGGCACCTGGAGATATTTTCAACTAGCTCCGCCAAAACAGTTTATACAGCTGAATAGCAATTAAGGAATCGTCAAAAGATTAAGCTCCGGGGATTACTGATCATGGATATAGTTTTTCATTATAGTTTCTGAATGCTTGACTAGTAAATAGTAAGTTTCGTTCGTCACTAAAGTAGTGTTGATCTTTTACTGCGAACAGTGTAAATACGTTAGAATGAATGTATGCACAATCGATAAATCTTATTGGAAATGGCTAGAAATTTACAGAGGTTCCAGACCAGATCTTTTAAGATTTGGAGCTGTAAACGAAATCTTATAAAGGTACAGAATAGATAAATTTATAGATCATAATTTAACAATAAACAATGAACATGAGGAAAATAGTTGGTGTCACCTTGCCCGACCGAAAAACTGACGAATGGCTGGCCAGCATCGCAAAACTACCAGACATCCGCGCAAGAGCAACAAGAAAGAAGTGCACAACACGTTGCTAACATGAGCCCGGTACGTTGGAACCGCCGTCTAGTCGAATGGAGACCCATGCAATTTACAAGACCAATGGGAAGACAAAAAGGAAGATGGAGGGATCAATTAAAGGAACAGCTAGGAGAAGTTTGGATGCAAACGGCAAGAAGTGAACGAAGAAAGCATCAACAATCAGATAGATATAATCTTGAGTATTGAATGAATATTATAGATCAACATTTGTAGTGTTATGCTGTAAATTGCATGAAATTGAATAAATTGCTATAGTTCATAACAAAAAGAAGAGAGCAGTGCGCGGTGTTGTGTACGGTTTATAAAATCGCTCGTTCTGTGGCAAAATTGGAAAACAATTATATGGTTAGAAGCGTAATTTTTTGTTTGTTGTCAGAATAATATTATTGTCCTAGTTTTATTTTGTATCATCTCCAGAAAAAGACAAATACGCAATTGCGGAAGCCTACGTATACCACCGCGCTCTGCGGTCTTTTGTTTGTTATAGACTATACTAAAGTAGGAAGAACAGGTGCTATTCATATAACATATAACTTTAGAAGTTTTGTATGCATTGAATATATGCATTATAAAAAAAGAAATAAGTTATACTTTCTCATAAATTATATTTGTTACTGACATTTTAAAGATAGTAGCAAAGCTTATTGACAAAAAGCAAATGCCAAAAAATCCTAGTAGCCCAAACGCAAAATATACCAAATCACGGACTCTGGCGACGTGCCAATACCAGATTTGGAACACTGCCCACGGGGACAAAATACGTGGGCGGATACGCCGTGGACATCAAGAGCCATTGCACATCAACTAAAGGCCACGCACAGAGCTGTTAACCCGGCCGTCCCGGCCTGGGTTCCACATCTTGGGCCGGGCAGTCAGCCGCCTGTAGTTAATAAGGTAAATGATGAACCTTACTATGGAGCGAGAGGTCGCGGGTACCGGCTGAGGTGCAAAAAAGTAGGCCGGGCTGGACCGGGCCGCGCCGGAAAAGCCGGGCAGGGTTAACAATTGTTAATCAAGAGTTAACTCTGGCCACGCACCGCGTCAGTGTTGCTCGTCACGGCGTATACCCTGTCCCCTTGGGCCGTGTGCCAAATTTGGAGTTGGCACGCCGCCAGCATATCCGTCATTTGGCATTTTTGCGTTTGAAAATATTATTTTCGCTATAAAAACAAAATTTTTTGGGGAAATTTTTATAGATTATGTACTAGGGGCGAAGCAGAACCTATACGAAAAGGAAATTAAAAAAAAACGGTACTGGCAATATAAAGACATAAATACTCTAACTGTTCGTAACCAGAAAATTATTATTTTTTAACTACTGTTTCCTTTTCGAATATGTTCTGCTATGTCCCTAGTACATAATCTATAAAAATTTCCCCAAAAAATTGTTTCAAACGCAAAAATTCCAAATGACGGATATGCTGGCGGCGTGCCAATACGAGATTTGGCACACTGCCCAAGGGGACAAAATACATGGGATGGACACGCCGTGTCGTACTCTCACGCAAGCACGTTGTTCTTATTTTCATCATGGTCTTCTTTATATTTATAGTTGTGTTATTATAACTTTGGTGTATTTTAATCGTTAGTTTCCTAATATGTTGCTCCTTGGTGGAAACTGCCCAGGCCATCAATGTTTTAATTTTAATTTTAATTTTTAATATATATTTTAACATTACATATATACTGTGAAAATATTTCAGATGTCGAGTCATGCCAAACCTCTCAAGGATCCTGATTGTTTAATTCCTGCGGATCCTGCCATTAACAACGATCAGTTGACGTAAAAATTTTGCTTTTGACAATTTTACATTTATCATTCAAGGAAGGGGAAATATTCGGGCCGAAAAAAAACTACGAACGAATTGGTCCAGTCGAAGGGGGACCTAAACCCGCAAAATGACAACAGTGATGCAATGGAAACAAATACAGGCCAAGAGAACGTAAGAATTTTAGACATGTTGTTATTCACTTATACACCTCCATAGCCTGTGGTATTTAACTAGTTGGAATTCATTATTTAATAATGACTGATGTTTCTTGCGTAAAATCATCTGACTTCGATGAACATTCGAGCTTCTAATGCTGCAGTTGCATTTAACATCTTCGAATTTAGGGGTAACCGATTCGAATTTACGAGGAACATTAGAAATATAGGTTCTTGAATGAATGTTTCCTGTTCTCTTCAACAAGAGTCGCTAAGTGTAATTTTTCAGATGAGAAGAAGTGCACGACATATCAAGCCCATGCAACGATTTCAGGGAGGTTCTGCCGGTTGTTCGAGAAGACTGTAAGCTATCATTCAAACCTTACCCACTTTGTTTCTAAAATTAAGGACCTGTAATTCGTCGATGGATTCCGAATCTCTGGAGGCAGTGTCGAAAACACGATGCAGTCGAGACCAGACGAATAACGGTAAAAAGGCACCGAGAAGAGTTTCGCATCAGAACAACGTGAGTTTTTGTATTTCATCTTGAGAATCTGCTGGCGAAAATCACCTCTAATTGAAAGTTTGGCCAATGGCATCTTTTAGTTCTGTAGGGAAAGTACCATATTGTTCGACTGAATTGTACTTTGACTGTTGCGAGGTTCAATTTTAGCAACTTTTCGCGACCATTTTATTGCCGTCGCCATTTGATCGCCTGAGTTGTTCATTTATTTGACGCTTCCTAGGCGGCTTTTAGAATCTAATCAGATAACTCGTTAATTGCGAAAAAATCGATTGTCGATTTTTCAGTTACCAAAAGAGAGAAGAGACACTAAAGATGGCAATCATTATCTTCCTTCAAATTCTGAAGAGGGGTAAGAAATATTTGAAATCCTTTAGCTATCTAGTTTAAGGAAACCTCCCGCTGTGACCACGATGAACAATAGTGAAGTTGTTACGAAGTCGAAAGCCGGAGTTAATCCTGAACATGATAAGGATGAATTCGAAGTGGAAAAAATCATGAAGCATCGAGTAGTGAGCAATTTTTTACTTATCTGACATTTCGCTGCATACATTGTCAAAATATAGTGAAATTACTAATTAACCTCGTCGTCGCAGCCAGGGAGCGGCAAACGTTGTTGACCAAACTTGACTGACGTAGGGGCTCATATTTTTTTGAAAGATGTTAAGAAATTTGTATAAAATCAACTTATGATTGTTCACCGACGGCAGGGGGTGAATTTGTTTTTATCTACGTTGTTTCTTTGGAAGCTTTGAAAAAAAAATGTGACTCAAAACTTTTGCTGCTCCCTGCTCGCAGCTGAAATATGCAAGCCTATGGGGATTTGCCGATTAAGCGACAAAAACCGTGCTAACTGATTGGCTATATAAATAATTGTTCCAGTGTCCGAACGATGTAATGAAGATTCGTTATCTGGTGAAGTGGTTGGGCTACACATCGGAGGAAAACACAGAAGAAGTTACTAATGCTGATCATTTTTACACAACTATTGTATTTATAGAGCGAATGTTCCTTCCTGACATATCTGCCAGTCTACAAATACTGGGCGGAAGTTCTCAATGCAGATAAAGACGATGGTATTAATATCTCCAAAGTTGCCCATCTGGCTTGACCTGAGTCAAAATCCGAGACTCAAAGGCAGCCCTATTTTTTCACTGGGTATTTTCTTGTCGAACTACCCACTTTTTTAATGAACACCAAAAATTCTATCATTAATAGTTCTCGTATGTTACAGTTCTTCATTTTAGTGCTGGCGATGGGAGCCATGATACAACACGAGTTGCAGCAGGACAATGTTAGGTTCTACGTATATGACGCACTATTCTACAAAAAGTTACTTCATAAGGTTAGACCCATTTTACACACGTAGCAGTATATTTCTTTTGGTTCAGGATTTCCTAGAAAGGAACGGTTGGATGAACCTGATTTACCCATTCAGACGTTCGTCATTTTTTCCAAACATGCAGGATCTGTTGTATACGTATGTTTCATAAGTTAATTCATATACTGCTTGTCGCTTTAGATACGGGAATCGTTTGGTTGCTGTCACGAGGCTTTGTGCTTGTTTTCCCGATTACAAGGTAATTTGCTCTTTGTAACTGCGGTCACCTGACTATTTAGATTACAAACTCTGTCGATGATGTACTTCCTATGCCGTTCTCAAATTTTCTTCCATTCAGCGTCACTCCCGCCATGAATTTTATGAACGAGGAAGAAAAGGTGATTGCTACAAAAAAAAAACAGCAAAAGTACTAGTTTTAGGATTCTTCGCCCATTTCGTATTATGGTATACTTCCTTCAGACGATCGAATGAATGCAACTGTTCGCACTATGGTCAACATACATAATGGAGAATTCTCGAAAGTGGCGCGGGTAATATTTATCCTAAAAACTTGTTCACAACTCATTTCACTCAGAATTCTATGATTTGTGAGGAACTTCGTATGCAGGCCACATTTCTTCCACGTTTCAGTCGACACAAGTAGGTTGATAATGGTTGACTTGTTACTCGGCTTATATGCAGCTCGTCCCAATTAGAAGGTCGCACTCAGCTGGAACTTCGACGTCATCCCGATAGCTACTGGGAATTGGTCACTCTGCAGGACATTGAAATGGGG
>JAQGAV010002379.1:0-16012 GCA_034691345.1 Phasmarhabditis papillosa
AAACAAATTTGCAATCTGCTGATAACGCGCGCGTAGAATGCCAGCAGGCGCAGTGTTAAAAATGACAAAATACGCAACATACACGGCCTTATTATATTTGAATCTGAATATAGTAAACCCTTCTGTTAAGAGTATTTCAGATAATTAGGATTATTTTGGTGTAAACTATAGTCGGCGGACCAAAGATATGAAAGTTAAAGGTCTGAGTGCTCGAGGTAAAACACGCAAATTAGTTATATTCTTTAACTTAAATTAATTGTTTCAGAAGAATAAGTTAGATGTGGTATTGTATATTGACCAGTTTGCGTTTTGGCGCTCTATTGCTCGGACGCGCTCCAATAAAATTTGCAGTTCCTACCGTAAACCCATGCACAAGCTTTGTCCGCCGACTATAGATATGCAGTTGACCGGGTATTTAATTTGTTGTCCAACTTAATATCCAATTTATAGAACCAGCATTGTTTTCTAACTAAACTTTTAGTCCGCAAGGAAATTTCTTGCTAATTGTCGAAGTTCTCCAAAATCCTAGAGTGGAGACAATTTTGAAGTTAGTAGAGTCAATATGTATGGATGTCGGAGTAGGACAGCAGTTCGGAACACCCCTGAGAAAATGTGAGCTTAAAACTCCTGTATTTATTTGGGGAAAGCGTCTAAAACCCCCCGCAATGTTGGAAACCATCGCCAGTTAGTACCTTAATCACAATCTTCCGCATTACTGTGATTCCCCAGTACAACAAATGAGGCTAAATAGATTTTTTTCGAAAGAGTTTTTTCTAATATTTATTCATAAGAAAAGGCAGAAGACACGGCATCTTTACTATAGAAAAAGAGTATTATCGGAGTAAACTATAATTGAATGAATTTACCGTATTCAGTGATCGAAAGAGGAGCTGAGGAGACATGGCTATGCGTTAAATCAATGACTATAAAGGAAATTGCAAACGAGCTGAGGCCATATGCTGTTCATGGTAAGAATATAAAAAGTTTATTAAAGTTTATATTACAGAATAGATTTAATTTAAAATTTAAGAACATGAAAATTAAATTAAAGTAGTCAATTTATCCGTGAACATCACCTTGGTTTACGGGATGTTGGGGCCCAGTTCAGGCCAAACCCAATAAAACTTATACAAATACTTTCTAAAAAACTAATTTTTTATTTTATCAAATCGATCAACAAACAAGTGGCGGGGTGGCCCAGTTGTTAAACGCTTCGCCTCATAAGCTAGAGATGCATAGTTCGAATCCCCCCAAAGAAGGAATTCTTGCAAATTTGTTCTGATTCGTCGCCTCCACTCCCTGGGTGCTGTGCTATAGTGAGATTCAAAAGTAATGAGGCCGTGTATGCTGCGTAGTTTGTTATTTTTAACACTGCTCCTGCTTGCATTATACGCGCGCAGTATCAGCAGATTACAAACTTGCTTTCGTTTGCCTTACTCAGACAAACTATTGCAACACTCCTGCTTATTAACATGGCCTCATTACTTTTGAATCTGACTATATGTCCCACTTCCATTGGTTCCCTCTTCTCACTTCTTCGCTCCAAATATCTGTGATCTTGTGTTTCGTAAAATGAATGAACAAACTTTTTTTAGGTTTGGTTCTGTGCGTGACATTATATGTGAAACGGAACTCTTCGGATTCTGATTTGGTGCCTAGAGAAAATGCTCTAAGAAATGTGGCCAGCTCTGCTAATGCCAGCTCCACAAGGGAAGCTAATTTCAACTTCCGTTGCGTTTGTTTTGATCAGGTAAGCAACACACATAAATCAGAGGGGGTCCAGTTCCCGTAGTATAGAAGGGCCGGGCAGTTTTTAGCCTGCCCGGGCTACAATTCTCAACGGCTCGGGCAGATAAAAACTGCCCGGGCCCCCACCCGGGCGGTTTTGTACTACTGCCACAGGCCCAGTAGTGGTCAAGTTTTGAAAAGTTATCCTCCCTACCTGACGTACTCGGGTTTGACAAAGACTTACAAATTACGTAGCCTTTTATCGAACCTACAATTTCCTCATATTTTGGAGTTTACGAACTAGGTGCTTGTCTAATAGCCTGTCTGTCTAATATGCCCGACAAATCAAGCGACAGGCATGCTTGATAGTATATAATACAACACTGAACCAGACGTACCGAATTGCGGTGTTTGTAAAAATAAAGGTAATTATGAAGTAAATTCTTCCAATCCACTGATCTATACGGTTTAAATTCGAAAGGTAAACTATTCTCACATTTTAGGGTCGAGAATGCCGTCACTTTTCTTACGCTATGAGACAGGTATGTTAACTCTTTTTTGTAAGCTTCGGCAATTTTACAAAAATATTAATAAACTTTACATTAAAATCTACTTTTTATATTTTATACTTTTGTGTTTCCAAACATACTAGAAAACTATGAACACTTAGTTTTGTTAGTTCCGAGAGTTATTTCAGTACCTCGATGAATTCGAAACCGGACTCCTGTCAATTGACTAAACCATAGTTAAACATGAATAAGAACGTTTAATATGTATATAATGTTTAGTACTTTATTGTATTATTATGTTATTTATTTTAATATTGAAGTCGAGTGACTTGTTTATTACGTTAATAAAACATTTTACTAATTTAATTTATTGGGTTTAAATCTATATCGAAAATAAGTTCTAGTATATATTTATAGTCGGATTCAAGAGTGTACGGAAGTGTTAATAAAATTGGGTTGCAGGAGTGTTGCAATATTTTGTCTGAGTAAGGCAGTGCGAAAGCAATTTTGCAATCTGCTGATATCGCGCGCGTAGAATGCCAATAGGCGCAGTGTTAAAAATAAGGAAATACGCAGCATACACAACCTTATTACTTTTGAGTCTGACTATAAGTTACCAGTGATAGTAGTTTTGCGTTTGGGTTCTCAGTAAATTCTATTAAACTATTCTATTTCCTGTATCACTCGTATCACAATAACTGGACATTTTTTTGGGGGCAGGGTTTCGGCCATTCATTCCGGAATCTTCTGAGCAGAGACGGCTCTTTTCTAACAATGAATCTTCTTGGGCACGAAACATGGGATAAATAAGCTGCTGATTTCCCAATCCACAGCCTCAGATCCTCACAGATATATATGGTTAGAAAGTTACTAGAGAAATTTCGTTTAGCAGATCTATTTTGATACCAGATAAAGAACTCCAGTTAGTACAAACGTGTTTGTTTTTACTTGGTGAATATATTCAGTCACCTATTTGTCGAAAACGATAGTCAGTCAGTTAGTGACTAACTGACAGGGCTGGAAATTTCACGGGCCGGGTCAAGGCCGAAAATTTGAGAAACGGGACGGCTCGGCCTGTATTTTCACAGTCCCGGCTTCGGCCATTCATTCCTGAATCTTCTGAGCAGAGACTTTATAACATTTAGACTTCGGGTGCATGTTATCTCCAGCCTTCTGCAACTACGGGGAATCGAACCCACAACCTCAAATTCTCACGGACATATATGGTTAGAAAGTTACTAGGGAAACTTCGTTTAGCAGATCTTTTTTGATATACGATAAAGAGCTCAAGTCAGTACAAACGTGTTTGTTTTTACTTAATGAATATAGTCAGTTTTCGAAAACGATAGTCAGTCAGTTGGTGAATTTCAGGGCCGGCCTGCCCGGAGCCTAAAATTTGAGAAACGGGACGGCTCGGCCTGTATTTTCACAGTCCCGGATTAGTAATCCTTGAAAAATTCATAGACAGACAGTTTCGAAAAATCGTAGCAAATTAATTATGAATATCGGAATATTCAATAAGTCCTAGTCACTGTTAGCCAGAGATCTAGATCTTAAGGCTTTACGAGGCGATTTCCCAATAAAAACACTGATTTAAATACATATTTATTCACAAGCAATTATATAATAAAGAAAAAAAGCTGTCTAACTATTATTGTTATTTCGTTAATAATATTGTTATTAATAATAGGTTTCTCTCTCGACCCATCCGCCTGGCCAGCGTCTAATGCAATAACGACGTGCCTCGTCATAGATGAAAATGAGAATGGAGAAGGGCAGAGCACAGAACCACCAAGAGAATCTAAAAAGTATTTTATTAACAATATTAAAATGATAATAATGTTTTTTTTAATTTAAAGTTTATTTAGTTTGTTTTAGAGTTATTCAAAAAGTGTTGAAAGAGTTCATATGGGTAAAAATGAAGGGCGACAAAATTGTTTTTAACTATAAAATATATATATTCGTCGAGTATTGTATAATATTTCTTACCTAAGTCCGTACATACGAAGACCGTTATCTAGTCCAGGGCAGTAGCACATGAACCATGCAAGACAAGTCTCGAACACTAGACCAAAGTTAAGAGTCCAATTGGACATACCCTAAATAAAGAAGATTAGAAAAACAATTGTTATTACATTTATTGGGATAACTAGTCTAATAACCTGGTAAAATTCATTCAAAACAAATTATAGAGCTTATAATGATATTATAGGCATTAAGCTGCATTAAACCCTTCGAATATTTTGAATACAAAAACTACTTTTTAAGTTTTAGTATTCAAAATATAGCAATATCCCGGAAAGCTTCTCCAACTATATTTTCATTGCTTACCTGTTGTACAATTGAGTTTCTTCTGGTCTTAGAAATAATTAGATCTGCCCACTGTACTACGACAATAGAGACGAAATAAGCAGTCTGACAGGTGGCCTCGAGGATTTTTCTATTGGCATAGGTCTGTAAAGAATATATATAAATATGATATAATATATTTTATAATACAACTATAAAATAAATACCAAAAGTAAACCATTCTATTCTATTGTATAACACATATTAGAAAAGTCAATATAGTGATACTTTGCTAAGGGTGCTGTAAAGACCAATTCATTCAACTAATAAGCGTAAGTTCAGCAACTATATACTATTTTGCTTATTTTAGAAGGTAGTATCATTTGATTTAAGTTACTAACCCATTCTTGTCCATAAGAATCTAGTACATTGTTGTATGCACGAGAATCCCATTGAGCGCGGAGTTGGAACAGATCTCTAGGCCAGAACCCGTTGTCAGCCATTATCCAGAAATAGGTGAAGAAACCAGCCGAAGCCTGCAAAATAAAGAATACATTTATTATACGAAGTATAGAAAATTTGGTTGATTTATATTGTGTTAATTTAGAATTTTATAATTCAACTTCAAAAAAAAAAAGACCACGGCCTTGTTCAATTACAAGATGGTAGATTTATGTAACTTTTGGCCCTGTCCCAGTAGTTCGCGGAGCTTACCTGGATCATTCCAATCTGTCCATAAGCGAGTGAGATGAGTCTTTCATTAACAAGTTTGTCTCTAATTGGATCACGTGGCTGTCTCTTCATAATATCGGATTCGGCTTCTTCGTAAGCTAGAGATATGGCCGGTACCATGTCAGTACCAAGATCGATACATAGAATAGTCACAGTACCCAGAGGAAGGGGAATACCGAAGAGCATATATGTCAAGAAGGGGGAGATCTCAGGAATATTGGAAGTAAGGGTATAGGCAATGGATTTCTTGAGGTTATCAAAGATAAGACGACCTTCCTCAACTCCGACAACGATCGAAGCAAAGTTATCATCGAGAAGGATCATGTCGGCAGCTTGTTTGGATACATCTGAACCGGCGATACCCATAGCTACTCCGATATCGGCCTGGAATGAATAACAATTTGCTTCGGTTAAATCATTAAAAGTAGAAAGCAAACACTTTTTTCTAGTTTTAGCGCAGTATTTTGCTAGACAGCGGTGTTAAAAAATGACCATTATAATTTTACAGTACGGGAGCTATGCTGAGGCTAGTTTTATTATATACCTTCTTAAAAGTAAAATACCTTCTTAAGAGCAGGCGAGTCGTTGACTCCGTCTCCAGTTACAGCTACAATTTGTCCTTGTTTCTGGAATCCTTCTACGATCATCAGCTTCTGCTGGGGAGAGGTACGGGCGAAGACGATCTCGGAGTGATGAGCGATAATCTGGAAAAATATACATAGGATAATGTTCTTTCTAAAGATGTTTGCTACACTAACACTTTAGTTTCATATAGTAAGATCCGAGAGTAATAATGGAGTGTTAACAAAGAATGTCGCCGAAAGTTTTCGAAATACTAAAATATAGGCAAAATTGCATAAAAATACGCAAGTAACACTCCATTATTCCTCTTGAATCAGACTATATTTGTTTTTAAGAATATTTTAGTGCTGCTACTAAGTTTTTAAAGTAAATTTTTAGTTAAATATCGTTCCCCCTAATTTCCCAGACAATTAGATAACTATCATATTATAGTTAGCATCAATTTGATTTCATCGTTATCATTGCTGCCATCTTTCTGTTACAGGCTGGCGTTAAACATCGTGCACACCAGCGACCACCCATATTAATTTAATGTTTTTGTATGAAATACAAAGAACTAGACATAATTTAAAACTATCGATTTTTTTCAAAAACCATGTTATATAAGCTACTTCAGAATTCTCTGAATAAGTTTGCAGGATACTTTGAAACTATTACAGTATATTTGGGACCAATTTAAATAAATAAATCTAACCTCAGCTAACTGTTCTTCATTCATCTCTCTTAAGTCGGATCCATGGATAACGGCGGCATTAGCATCACGGGGGTTTACATCAGAAAGGGGGATTCCACGGCGGATGGCAATGTCCTCGACGGTCTCAGATCCTTCGGAAATAATACCGACCGATTTGGCAATCGCCTGAAATACAAGTTAAAATATTTGGTTTTCAAACTTAGTGATCGAATTAAAAAAGTTTGTTTTCTACTATAGTAAGATGCGAGAGTAATGATGGAGGTGTTAAAAAAGAATCTGGCCGAAAATGGCTCTGAAAGTTTTTGAAATAGGAAAATATACTCAAAATTGCATAAAAATTACCCAAGTAACACTCCATTATTAATCTTGAATCAGACTATATTTCAAACAGATAATTTTCAAACGTGTTCATGACTAAAACTATATTTTTAGAAGTAAACTTTTGGTTTCCTGTGTTTAAAAGTTTTAGAAAAACAAAAAGTTGCAATTTTCAATTATTATGCTTGAACAAGTTATGATAAATATCCTCCCTAATTTACAAAAGCTAAGCTCACCTTAGCAGTAATAGGGTGATCTCCAGTGACCATGACGACCTTAATACCGGCAGATCTACACTTGGCTACGGCATCCGGTACAGCGGCTCTTGGAGGGTCAATCATCGACATCAATCCTACGAAACGGAGTCCCTTTAGGGGGAAGTTAACCTCCTCAGTGTCGAATTTGAATCCCTTAGGGAACTGATCCTTTGGCAGTTTGAAGTCGCAGAATCCGAGAACACGTTCTCCCATTCCTCCCAGCTCCAGGTAGGCGGTGTTGAACTCATCACGGAGTTTGTCCGTTAGCTCCTGTTCATTTCCGTTGAGAACAATTGTGGTGCAGACATCCAGGATACGCTCGGGGGCTCCCTTCATAACTAGGAGATATTCTTCCATGTCGGGGATCTCGTGGATAGAGACCTGGTATTTGTTGGTCGAGTTGAAGGGAATCTCGGCAATCTTGGGGGACTTTTCTCTGGCCACAGCTACTCCTCCGATGGTCAGCTCGGTGAACTTGAGCAGAGCGATTTCGGAGGCGTCTCCGGTGCAGTCACGGCGAAGTACGGGAATGTCTTGCTGGCCGGATTTGAATTCAGCTCTGTTACATAGAGTAGCAATGCGAACTAGGGCCTTGAAGGTATCTCCTTCACGCTTGGAAGCTCCGCCTCCAGACTGATCCTCGGTGGTATCGCACTCCTTGATTACTTGATCATACCAGGTATGAGCTACGGTCATTCTGTTCTGGGTTAGGGTTCCGGTCTTATCGGAACAGATGGTAGAGGTTGATCCGAGGGTCTCTACAGCTTCCAGATTCTTGACGAGACAGTTCTTGCTGGCCATTCTCTTGGCGGTGAGAGTAAGACATACTGTAACTGTCGCGATGAGACCTTCAGGTACGTTGGCGACAATAATTCCGATAAGGAAGACTACTGCAGTCAACCAATGGTATCCCATAATGAAGGCTACAATGAAGAAGGATACTCCGAGCACGATGGCAACTCCAGTGATCAGATGGATGAAGTGTTCGATTTCACGGGCAATTGGGGTCATTCCAGTGTCCAGTCCGGATGCCAAATGAGCAATTCTTCCCATAACAGTTCTATCTCCGGTATAGATGACAATACCTTTGCAGGTACCTTCAACGGCATTGGTGGAGAAGAAGGCGATGTTACGCGTCTCGAGGGGATTCTCGTTTGTGCAGTCGGGAGAACGGGATTGAGGCTCGGATTCTCCGGTTAGAGAAGAGTTGTCGACCTGGAAGCGAAATTTATGAAGTATTTTGTTCACGTTATTTACAGAAAAAGAATCAGTTGTTAAACCGATCGGTTTTAGTCCAATTTAAAAAAAAGTCAAATACTATTAGGAACTTTGTAAAACCTTTTGTTTAAAAATTAAGTAAATAAAAAGAACAGGCCTGTAAATATTATGATACTTAAACGTTTTAGGGAACTGCCAAAAATAACTTTTGGATAGTATATACCTTGAATCCGAAAGCGGAAATGACTCTGATATCAGCTGGAACTCTGTCTCCGCCCTTAACTTCGACAATATCTCCGGCTACTACTTCCTCAGTACGGATTTGTTGTTTCTGACCGTCACGGTAGACTAGAGCAAACTGAAAAATAAAAATTTATAAAAGCTAATATCTCCTTTTGTTTTGAATTCATATTCGACCAAACCACTCCGGAAGTTTACGGAAGTTTACAGCTAAGAAACTGCGAAAATAACTTTTGGATTTTTATTAATTTGGTTAAAATCCAAGTTAACCATTCAGTAACTTATTATTTTAATTTAATTTGTGGTAAATCAATAGATTATAAAGAAAAGAAAAAGAACTCACAGTAGGCACCATATTCTTGAATGAATCCATAATCTTAGATGACTTGCTTTCCTGATAGTATTGGAAGCAACCGGTAATAACTACTACAGTCATGAGTACTATTCCGAGATAGAGATTATCCTTGGAGGGATACTCCATGGTGAAACAGTCTACCGAGTAGGCAATGTAGCACAAAATAGCTCCTACCTAAAGAATATTACTTTATATATTTATGAAAACACATAGAATCATTTAAAATAGATTCCATATTTTAAGATTAAATTAAATTAGGTTGTAAAAGTACTATAACCTTAGGACACTTCAAAATATTTAATTTTTCAAATTTAAATGACTTTAAAGTCTATCCCTTGAATCTTCCGCCAAGCGGCGCCGCAGGATCTTTCCTTTCTGAAAATGACTAACCCAAAGAAGAAGGGCGAATCCTCCGAACAGATTCTTACAGAACTTAATCCATTCAGGAGTTGTCTTAGGTGGAGAGAGAGCATTTGGACCATCACGGGCCAGTGTCTCAGCGGCCTTTGAACGGGTCAAACCCTAAATAATTAACATTAAAGCATGGAACAATAGAATTCTCAATAGGGCACGTTTCAAGGTGTACTAAATATTTCAACCAAATACGTAACGAATTTCAAAAATGCGAAGTGTTATGTTTTTTGAATGAATTAGCTATTCTGCATATTCAAATTAAACAAGAAATTGTATTAGGGAAACTTACAGTTTCAATATTTGAACCGAAACGTGCGGCCAACTCCTCCATTGGGATTTGATGTTCATCCTAAAACGATTATTTGGGTTATTGTAACATAGTTGCCACCCACCATCTTGACTTCCTGTTTGAGGTCATTTAACTCTCCGGCCTTATCTTTGGGCTTACCCATCTTGGATCTGAAAAGGTAAAAATTATATTGAAAAAAATCTTACAAACAGAATTATAGCAAAGTTAAAGACAAATGTTTGCAGTGAATCAGAAAATAAATATACGTATAGTTTATGAGTATCAGGTTACAATAACGGATGCACACTCCAAATCACCGAGGGAAATGATATTACTTGTGGGTTCTTAGAGGGGTACCGTAAGCCAAGAGATCATAAAAAATTTATGATTCAATTTCAATTAGGAGCCTTTCTTTGTTATGTGCAGCACATCCTCTTGCGACAATGTGCGAAACAAACAATAGATTTAAAAAGGTAATAAAGAATATTGAATATTGAATACAAACAATAATATTGAAAAGATTACAAACAAAGTGGGAAACGGCCAACCACTTGCGAGCTGTTCACCGAGATAAGTGTATGAGCTATAGCTGTGTTGGCCGAAGCCCGGGCATGGCCCGTGCGCTAGCCTGACGCTGGTTGCCAATTATGCAGGCCTAACGAGTATATGAATTGGAAGATGTCGAGTTCCATCTTAACCTTATTCTATTTAAAAGATTGAATTGTAAGAGAAGCAGTTGAAAAGCAAACGTAAAAATTTAAAATAACTAATTCTAAAGTTACAGTACACCTAACTGTACAGTTATAAAGTATTAAATGTGCGGGTAAAATGCGCGGTGGGTAGGCCGAAAGTTGGGGATGCGGTGCTAACATTTGCTTTTTGTCTGAGCAAGTCGAGCAGAGCGGTAAAGAGTAAACAGCAAATGAGTACACTGAGATAAGAGAAGGGAAATATAAATAGATCTGGCGGGCGGAGCGCAGACAAGACTGGCGGCGGCCCGGCGGCCAACCGGCGAGCGGTCGATAGAGGGCAACCCCGTCACTGGGCCATGCACTCGGCCACTTTGAAATTCAGTGCAGCACCGCTGTACGTTCGGGCCCGCCCATTGAAAGACTGAATCATCGTGAATATAGATAGATATTTCAGTCATTGATTTGAAGTTTGAAATCATCAGTGGGAATAGAAATTGCACTGAGTGAACGCTAAACGTACAACGTTGATATACGTTTTAGAATGGGTGCGATGTTGGCTACCTCTAGTCTGTGTATGTAATTGTCAGCTATACATCCGATAATTGGACAGGTTGGTGTTTTACTATTCTTTCCTCATTATTTTAAATTTTACCTTATTTAGGACTTTGTACCCAAGCAGTTTGTACTTGTGCACCAAAGGTTATGTCAAAATTTTAATTTTACAGCATTTTCTACATTATTTTTGTACGGATTAGCTTTGACGATGCCACTAAATCAATCACGGTATGCTGCAAAATGAAAATTTCGGCATAACCTGCGGTGCACAAGTACAAACTGCTTGTGCACAAAGTCCTGAATAAGGTAAAATTGAAAATAATAACGAAAGAATAGTAAAACACCAACCTGTTCAATTGTCAGATGTATAGCTGACGATTACATATGCAGTCTAGAGTTAGCCAACATCGCATGCATTCTAAAACGTATATCAAGGTTGTACGATGATTATTTAATAAAAAAGAAATGCTAAAATCACATAAATTAATTAAAAAAGACATTTTAGTTGAATTCAATGAATTTAAAACGATTTTTTTTTCGCGCCCGCGGCTGCGCACAAGCACCGTGCTGAAAACCTAGGCCTTGAAACAGACTACTCTCTTCCACCAAAGACGAGTATTTTTCCGAGACGTGCCCATACGAGCCATATCTGCACGTTTCTGGTGGACCAGAGTATATAAGAAACCATGCACTTCAACCCTCTGTTATGCTTGGTGCTCAGGTTATTTGACTAGCAAGTAAGGGTAAAAAGAATTTGTTCTATCAGATAAACGATGCATCTACTGGAAAAATACTGACAGTTATTTCAATAGGAAACAGAGTAGCTCTAGGTAGGTGTACCTGGTTGGCGAAAAGCACATTTTTCGTTTGGTTTTTTCGACATCTCATTTCAAAAGAATGTATATCATCTCATTTTACTTCAAACCACATTCAAATCCGAGGTTTGATAACGGTTGGAATAACTAAAAAAATTACATCATACACGTATTTTAGCAGTGCCAAATATTCCCAAAAATACTGGCTTACTCTTCAAACGTCTATTATTAGAACTTTATTTGTCGCTTTATGACAGTTCAGCCAGTTTAATAAATTTTATTTCACTGCTAAAATATCTAAATACATAGAAAAATATATGAAAATGATGGTCTATTGAGCAAGTGTGCTGTTTCATAGCTGCAGCTGCAACTGGGATGTCAGTTAACGTAGGGTGGCTGTGAGTGTTAGCCATTCGGCTGTGTGCGCAATCGATACCTACGTCATAGAGTTGGCTTTAAACCCTCACTCAGCAATCCCAGATGTTGTGAAATTCGAGAAATATGGGGAATTCAATCTAAAATAAATGAGGGAAATATAGTTGACGGTCCAGTCCTCATAAGTTTAAAAGAGGTTTTTTGATAAGCTTGGTCAAAGTACGGGGAAATTGAGTTTACTGTGAAAGCCGCTAGGGTATGTAATACATACAGTCACATACAGTTATACAAAAGAGTAAGCCATTAGTTTTGGGAATATTTGGCACTGTTTCATTACTATCAAAAGTTTATGGCTGTACTATGTTGACTTTCCGATAAAATATTCATATAACAGTAATATAACATGGTCAGGATTACATTGCAAGCAGATATTTTAGTTTCTAAAAGATAGTGGTAAATCAATTTCACAGAATACACTTAGTTATTTTATCTGATTGATTGTAACTTCTAAAGATTTCCATCCTTTTCAAAAAAAGTGTATCATAGGCATTGGCCTACATAATTCCAGAACCGCCGAAGAAAAAATTTAAAGATCCGAACCGCATCCGGGTCGGCTTTGCGAAAAAAGAGATTCGCGCAGCCCTGATAGATTGACAACTCAAACCCATAAGCAAATGGTCCTGAAATTTATGATGCCATATACAATATATATGTATGGTTGACGAACGCTCTTTCGGTTGCGTTTCGAAGTATAAGACACCGTCTCGTCGAATTTAATAGGGTACGAAAGCAGAAATTTACATGTTTTCCGAAACCTCATCGACCTTCACAATAATTATAATCAAAGTAGCGAGACAAAATATATCAATAGAGGTAATAGCATGATTGAGGAACTCTTCAAAGTTAGAGACAGCCTTGTGTTCGTTTATTGAAACGAATTCTTCGAAGAATCGCGAGCATTTTTTGTAATCTCTTTAGAATGGTAGAAAAGGCAAAATGTTAATTGCGAAGAAAGCCAGATTTCGTGCATCAAGATTTGGCCATTTACATCTCTCTCACACTCCAAGTGTAGAGAATTGTTAACAAACAGACTATACCGTTTCTTTTTTATATTGATGGACGAAAATGACCATTTCGACTGGCTGAATTCAGACGGTTCTGTTTGGGAGCCCCATATATATTCGGATACATGTCTGTGTTGAAGTAGCCATTTCAAGCCATTAAAAAACAAACAACTAATGGAAACGAAAATGTTGCCTAGGAAAATGGAGACTCGCACAGCGACACCCTGATCTTACCGGGTGACGTGATATTCCGTCGGGCTGGCCCGCGGTTTACGCAGTCCTGTGGGCTCCTTGTGTTTCCCAAATTAAGTTTATCCTAAAATGGCATGTATATATATGCCTTTTTTTAAAAGTTTTAACGTTAACAGCTGATTTTTATCTCAATTTTTTACTGTACTGACTTTTACTTTATAGTATTTACGATTAAACTATTTATGAATGGGACGCCACAAGAAGGTGGAAAGCATCATTGACGGGTTTGTGAATCTGAAGATTTTCTGATGGGACTACACTATTTTCAGTCGCCTAACCGCCGCTGTCAGTTTGCTTCCAAAGAAAACATTTGAATTCTCGAAGATTCTGTCTTTACTGGAAGATCATGGAGTTCTATTATCCGAGATGGAAAACCAGAAGCTGGTTAGTCAGTCTTAGTATTTTATGCTATATTCGATTCTTGCAGCACATGGAAGAGAGGCATTACCAACAATGCCTCAGACTGATCACATTTGATGCAGCCGTGCTTGCACTGTGGATGACGGTATTCGATCATTTATCTTTATATTATATGTCCGTATTTTCAGAAAACTCCAGACCCATCTGAACCATTCCCCTTGAAGAATCTTTGTAGATCGCTTCAGGGTGTGAATAAAAAGCTTCGAGCGCTGGAAGCTCCGCCGAAATATTGTAAGCTATCACGGAGAATTTTAGGTTCATATTTTATCTCAGCTGATGTTTTCCAAGCTTTCAATAACATAGTGCGCCAGGCTTCAGAATTTTTCGTTGACCATATGCAAAGGTATCTGCTGACAGTTGAAATGTACGCTTATTTTACTTCTAGGAAGCAGTTGAACATCTTGGCACAAATGATTGGTGCTTATTACAATTCCGAGGTATGTACCCAACCTTGCTTAACCACGCGTAATGTGTGCTTGTGCAATGTTGACCAATCTGTCTTCACCTCTTTTTGCAGACGGATCAATCACCCATGCTCGATAAACCAGAGGGACAAGACCCTGTTTGTACGAGTTATCCAGAAAATGATCATCTTGATCCTGACCTGGAATGTGAACTTCAAGAAACGGTGTGTAAAGTTTGCAGGAGCTGGAATAGGGACGACGAAAAGGTGTTGCGTTGAACTATTCCTGTGTTTTCTATATTTCCGGATAGTTATGCATTTCTTAGTATACAAATTCGTTTTCACAAGGCAATCAATCACAGCAGGGTCGAGTCCAGTTGGAAATTTTTTGCTCGTCAATAGATCAAGATGTACCCTGTGGTAATTTGATACGGGCAATCAAGTCGATATTTCATAACGAAACGGTGGTCTTTATCCCAAGCATTCACACACGATATCTTGTAATATTCTTCATATCATTTTTTTAGCGTGCTGTTTCTGATGGTCATTTGCATGTGGAAAACGCTAATGGTTACACTATCTTTTTGTTTAAAAAATAATTTGGTTATTCAGAGGATACTAATGGCGATGCTGTGCTATCCATTTCACCTAATACTAATACATATACTGGCATTGGTTTGTTCTACAAAAAGTTTGCGTACACAACTGATTTTAGTTTGGACGCATGTACTTCGTGAACCTATTTCTATGGGTGACCAAGTGTGCTTTATTTGCAAGACAGATAATGAGGAAACCGGCTCTCTTCAAAATTGTGGAAAAGAGAATTCTTCTGGAAGATGCACAACTCTGTTTCATATTAGCTGCTTAAAGGTAGTTTGAAATTTCATCGTTTGAAATTATTTTTTAAGACGTTCAATGCTGGTGATTACAAAGCAGAGTATCTAAAACAATTGGCAGGTCAGTACCAGTGCCCGCTGCACCACTGTGATAGCTGCTGGCAAGACAGACGTAAATCGTCCGCTGTTTATGGTGTGTATTATTTGCATAATTTTAATTGTGAAGCCTAATTCTTTGCGTCTGAATGTTTGTCTTTCAGGTACAATTATTGAATGTGCAAAATGTTACAGAGGCTATCATTCAGTGTGCCTTCCAGCTGGTCTTCATATTTTCCCAGATGGCGATGTGAGCAGGTTTACTATTCCCAATCAAAGATTTTTTTATTAAGAGCAAAAAAACTGTCTGTCATACACACTTTGATTCGAAGATAGTTGCGGCTTGCAGTGGTAAACGAGGGTTTCCGTTCTGTTTTATGTGTGAAAGTAAGTGTTTGCTGTATTTTTTCGTCATGTCACATTTCAGAGAGGGACAAAGGATTGAAAAGATGTTCCATATGCGTTCAATCTTTTCACGAAAAATGTCGGAGGGTCAAAATTGTTCGAGGTGCTTACCCCATTCTCTAAATCTTCCAAATTTTAATTCCAGGAAACAGGTACAAGAATTATGAAAGTGTTTGCGAATCATGCATCGACGGAGAATCAGTAAAACCTCTTCAACCTGTAATCTGTCGATATGGAACTGGGTTGGTCATCTGCTTTTATTCTCCAATACATTTTTATGCAGGATCTTCGCTGCCGAAGCTGTTTCACTTCAAGATTATCCTGATCATTGCGCCTCACTGTAAGCTGTTTATTCTGTAAATCACTCTGTAATTATGTTTCTTTTTAGTGACAAATTTGGCAAGTACCTTGGTGAACCTGGATTCATTCCAGTAAAATGGAGTGCATGCCAAAATCTGTTCTCCTTGTTACCAG
>JAQGAV010002380.1:0-16003 GCA_034691345.1 Phasmarhabditis papillosa
AATCGGTTCAGAAACAAAAAAAAAACCTCCGGAACTATGACTGACGGAGACCATTGAACTTTAAATATATAGATATTGTATATAGTTTATTGTTTTA
This sequence comes from Phasmarhabditis papillosa, assembly GCA_034691345.1. Lineage (NCBI taxonomy): Eukaryota > Metazoa > Nematoda > Chromadorea > Rhabditida > Rhabditidae > Pellioditis > Pellioditis papillosa. The sequence goes on from JAQGAV010002380.1 coordinate 98, forward strand.
CTATTAATTATGTTTTAATTATGTATTTTATGATCGTAAGCACACATAAAATCATCAACATTCTGCAGGCTGCCGATGACAATAGTATCATCAACACTGCGGAGCCAATCCAAAGAGGTCTCATTCATTTGAACATTTCTGAAAGAATTTCTTAAAATACAGTGTGTCGAATTTTGGCTGATGTTAAAAACAGACTTGTCTAATACTGATATTACTCACTGGTAAACCCAAATAGGCATGGCGTCATTCTTTTTCTCACAAGTGAGTCTTGTGTGGTCTGGAGCTACTACTGCTTCCGGAGCGTCACATTCGAACACATTGGGTACTGTCTGAAAGTTAGAAGTTAGACTGGGATTTCGTTTCGGATATCTAAATTACTAAATAACTATACTCTATTGACCGTCGGTATCACATCTTGACCGATTCCTCGGGTAACTCCCGGGAAGAGAAGAGGCGCCCCTGGACTGCTCCGGCACGTGCATCGCCCACGGGCAGCTAGATGACTACGGCCACTGCTGTACCGATTCATTATAGAAAACTTCGTATTTTGTCACGTTTGCAAACTTTGTTTGCTTAATCGATACATATAAGCTAGCTGCCAAATCATTAGACTACCATGCAGTCTGATGAGTATATTGTAAGAAGTTACTTTCTGTTTTGTCCAAAGTATAACATACATTCTGCATCCTAACATTCCGCATATGTTCGGGAAAGAGACATTCTGCCTGACCACCTACGCTGCTTATAAACTCGGCGATCCATCGAATCCTTAAATTAAAGTTTTATAGCCTATCACGTCGCCCGGCTTCGGGATTTAGGTTTCCCACCACACGGCTGGCGGCTTCTTAGTTCTGTCAACCTTTACTTTCTATTGGTTTTATCCAGAACCTGCAAATATTTCGGTTTAGTTACAATTAACGAATATATACATTTTGGCAGTACCAATTGGTGAACCGGCATTGATTAACTAACAATATAACAGTTCTCGGTGAGACTAACCTACAATCACAATGCCATGGGTTCTCATTCAGTCTAAACATGGTTAGTTTTGGATTCTTTTCGAAGATTCCTAGCGGGAGTGTCTTGAAAGCGTTAAAGGAAATATCGAATTGAATCAGGGCCGGCATACCGAAGAGAGACTGAAAAAGCTTCTCTATAACTACCCAAAAAGAATGATGTATCCAAAGAATTTGTTAAGAAACTAGATTACAAAACTATTGCATTACACCTTTCCCTAAGTAATTATACAAACTAAGTTGAATGTTAAATAACAACTGTCTCAATGTATGCTGGTCTAGTCTTTACAGTAGCTCATCCTAATATGTTTGTATATAAATCAAAGGACTGTCTCTCACCTCCGGATCCATTGACGTCAGCAGGTTGTTGGAGACATCGATGGAGTTAATTTTATTGTGAGAAAATGTGAAAATAGGCAATGTCTGGAGTTTGTTGAAGGAAAGTATCAACCGGCGTAGAGATGGCATCGACGAGAGAAAGTTCTGAAAAATGGTTACCCGATAATCATACTGATTAAACCAATATGGGTTGAAATATACTGCTGATAGGTTGAATTGACATTAGATTGGTTTGTTTTTGTTTTTGTTACTTTTTCCGGAATGCAGAACCAGCAGACTGATTTTATTTGGTAATTAATTAAATTAAAAGGGGAAACAGTGTCGAAAGATCTCAGCTGAACACCCACCCAACTGCCAATAAAATATGGAACATCGCCAAACTTTTCAGTTTCCAGGTAAAAAAATATAACATCTAAGTGAGGATAAGTTCTCTTTTTAATTTTTTAGGCCAACCTCTTCCAGTGAAGCTATCTTATTATCGGTTAGAATCAATTGCTCCAACTTCTTGAATTTGAGAAACTGTGTTCCCGTAAGCTCGGTCAGTCGATTTCCACGCAAATTCAGGATCAAAGTATTTGCCGGTATTCTGGCTGGCATGCGATCGAGATCTAAAGTGTGTTTGGGTAAAATAACGGAGAGATTGACATATTTTTATAGCGTTCGGTTGCTTTTATTCATTCTTTGATAAATTGGGTCCTAGCCCCATTTGGATCAAACGGGGCATACCGGTGAAGGGCCGAGTGGAGATGGGCCCTTTTTTTGTTAATCTCCGACCGGTCTGCACTCTCAAACCCAACAACCACAGTTTAGTCAAACCTACCTGCATTAGAACAATCTACAGTTTTCGATTCACACTGGCACATTTCAGGACAAAATGAGGTAGTCGTGTGGGTATAAAAAGACAGCAATAGTAACTGAATAATCATAGTCTGTAATGGGTTACTGTAGTAAGTGTAAGTCCACTGGAGCTTCACAAGGTATCCAGACGAGAGTCTTGATCAATAAAATGTTATTAACTATCCACAGTTTATTTCCAAATCTTATGGAGAATCGGGATGTGTTCCTATTCGGGGTGTTATAAAGCAAGTCGGCTCAAATTAGAAAATCCTTTTTGAAAACCTAATAAGACTGGGAATACACAACGGAGCTGTCTTGTTATAGGTTTTAAGCGGACCTAAAAGTATCAAAAATGGCAATAACGAGGCTTTATCATTGATAGCAAGAAGGGTCAAACGAGGTCAGCCACTAAAAGGCAAATAATAGCAAAACTAAAAGTAACTCATGCTTATACAAACAATTCACATAGATAATTCACTACTGCATATTCTAAGACTATTCTGAGATTAATCTAGCTTAAAATATATGTAATCCAAACATTCCAGCAAAAACACTTTGCACTAGTAAGTAGAGATGGGCATTTCAGGCTGGCCCAGCTTTGATTTTTTGGATGATTTTGGGCGCGCTTTGGCGATTGAATAATTTTTCGTAAGCAAGTAGATAAATACTAGTAGAAGCCTGATACCAAAAATCAGAATGATCGGTTAAGTATAACATTAGTTATGAACCAAAGCTGGATCACAGCTGGACTGGGCCGGGCTGGATCCAGCTTTGGTCCATAACTAACGTTATATTTAATCAATCAAGCTAATTTTTGGTAACACGCTTTCAACAATAGTCATCTACTTGCTTACAAAAATTGATGGTCGATAATTATTTATTCGCCCAAGCGCGCCCAAAAACCTCCAAAAAATCAAAGCTGGGCCAGCCTGAAAGGCCCATCTCTACTAGTAAGGCTCAAAAAATAAAAGCAAATGTTTTGAAAGGTGAGACACAATCTTTCTTGGTCCTTTTCCCTGGATTTCGCTTTCACTTCGTTTTACAATCGAATAATTGTACTAACCTATATTACGCAAAACAGGATAGCAACCACATCATTAGCGGACCCATGTCGCAAAATTCTCAATGAGCGCTATTCTACATAGAATGGTTACCTGACACAACCAACTATAGCATTTACAAATGTTATCTCGTAATTAGAAGGAAAGAGACAGGTACGATTGTGGTAGTCTGCAACACTCCACAGACATTTTTCAGAGATCCTTTGCTTTTGAAGTTAGTCCTCGATGATATATTGACCAGCTATAAATTCATTTGTAAGAAGTTTGAAGTGATTACGTGTTTTTTCTGACTGAACAATCAAATAAAAAGAGGACCCTATCAATTTCGTTTATTATTCTGTAAATACAAAAAACCAAGTTATTTCTACTAAATGTTTGTGCTTCTTCATTCGATAGGTGACATTTCTCCTTGCTTTACTTTAAATCTGCTCATTGTGTAGCCTTCTGGAGCCATTCCGGACAAATAAAGTCGACCACTAGTTGTACCAGGAGCAGAAACTGACACATTCATAGTCACCTAAAAAATTAATTAGTATTTTTATGAATACTCTATGAAACACAAACATTATTATGAGTTCATACCTCAATAGTTCCATCGGGTAGAGTTTTCATGGTCATAACTTGGTTGTTGGCTTCAGTTTCCGATCCTTCGAGAGCGACATTAGTACTTCTGAAGAGAGAATGTGCTATTAGTCAGTGGGCAGATCCTGATCGTACCTAGGAATAATAATCTCCGTGGGAGGGGCAGAAGAGGATCTGGATAAGCCCAAAGTCACCTGAAAATTCAATTATTTTAAGCTAAGAGTTGTGGAAAAGAACTCACCGGGCTTCCAGAAGGGGAACGGTTTCGAACAGATTTGTGAACGGAGTGGTTCAAAAGTCTCTGGATAAGATCTAAATGTTGTTGTTTAGCTGGAAATATTTCTGTCCTATTGGGTAAAAATGACTATTCTATTTTGATGAACTGGTTCCAAAAATAGATATTTCTAATCATTAGAAGAATCGATTATCAATCAAGTATTTTTATTAGCAACCAACCTTCTTTGGCTGGACTAACATTTCCAGATTCACCAGAGAGCTGACTGTAACCGGCGGCTGTCTGCATGCTATTCGAATTGGCCTTGATGCTGCGAGAGTGAGAACGATTCTCTACTTCGGGTCCTGTTACGATTTCGGTTACACTAGGTTACTCCAATTGCTAACCTTTTATATTCGGCAACGAGCTTTTTGAGCTGTTGCTGTACTGGGTACTTTCCGTATTTGAATCACAACCAGTCGAAATATTCATCGTATTCATCGAACATGGGGATACGCGGAATCTAAACTACCATAGCTGCCAAACGCGCATTGGAACTGCCAACGAACCTAGAGTAGGGTGATGCAGGTGTAAGCAGGCTAGGCGAACGAGCAGAGCTGTAATTGACATTGGTAACGCTACTGAAAAGAGAGTAACTTAATAAAAACTGACGTATGCAAACAGAGTACAAGCCTAAGAACTTTTAATCCAACTACCTGAGATTGCTGCGGGAAGTGTTGTAACTCTTCGCCTTTTCGAAACCAAGTGACCAGTTGAATGAGGAAGGAGATCTGAAATGATTAGTAACATGATGAGCGAGTGAGATGGGTAATCCGGTTAGACGAGGTGACTACGTGTTGCTTTCACTCAGCCGCCCGGTATATGGTAGATTCAAGGATGGCCAAGCCTTTCAACCCAGGTATTCCTCTATTATGTTGGTCACTGGTTCCGATGGAGCAATTATTGAAGAAAATGCGAACCTAGAATCGACTAGCGGAGTTTTGGAAGATCGTTCTTCTGCAGTTTGACAGTCGGACGTATTCGGCCTATAGATCGAATGTTGCAATTATTCAAAATATGTAACTCACCAATCAGAACTCTGCGATCCGACTGAAGAAGGTCTGCTTGTAGAATTCAAGTAGGTAGTTTTCAATGGATTTGCGCCATCATACCATCTAAATTAGCAGTTGAGCAAACTAAAACAGATGACTCGTAAACCTGTGTTGAACGGCAGTTTTGGCACTGTTATCTATGGCCGATTGACAAGTGGAGCTCTTGGTGCTAAAATTAAAACAATAATTAAATAAATACTGTTAAAAATATGTTTTGAGGGAAAGAATGAAGAACTAAATATTTCACTGTTTCTATTTCCAGTGGAGAAAGTCTGCGACGATACATGTGTGTCGAAACGTGCCTGATCTCGTAGGCAGTCTTCAAGCTTCCATGACCTTCCAATTCATTAGAAGCACAGTTTTCCTTCTTCGAAGCATCTATATCCACATTGAATAGCTTCACAAGATCTGCAGCCTGCAACTATTATTTTGAAAACATTCCATATTAGTCTAAACCAGGGTTCTCAAAATTCAAATTTTGTGAATATTTTGTAATTTCTTTGCATATCTATTGCTTTTAGTGCACCAGGCATGAAAACAGCAAAAAATGTTTAATATCAACTATTGTTACGAAAAAAACATTGGATGGTGCATCGTCGGCTGACCGGCACGAGAATATTTGAAATTTCCGGGCCGGCCCGGCCCGTTTGAGAACACCGGTCTAAACTTGAAGATTGCTAAGAATCCATAGCAGCCTCCAATATTCCAATCAAGCCCTCCACTTATTCAAGAAAACTATCAATGAACTTGTTAGATATTGTGCCTAATAACTGTCTATATATGGACTGAATAATCATACACTAAAGTTTCAATGGCGAAGTACAATTTATTAATGGGGAACACTGCTGAAACAACGAAAATATAGAAATTAATTAATCTTTTATACTTGTTCAGATACCTTTTCATTTAAATCCGTTTTGCTTTGCTGCCCGTTAGACATAAAGCTCCTCAGTTGGCAAAAGTGAATGAACTGAATTATAGCTAGGGTGTTTCATAAATTGTAGACTTGGCCCCAGGTTCGCAAGACATTTCAGGGTTATCAAGCAAGTGTTATACATTCCCAGTATTACCTGATCGTGCAATATATAAATATACCATTATAGCAAATGGTTAAATACTTGAAATTCCATGGCGTTAGTATAAACATGAAGACCACATTTGACTCAAACAATTTGTATTCTCGTCCACACCGCTGACAGCAAAAGAATACACCTTGATTAACCGACAACTGGAAGTTCCCACCAGAGAATAAAACAAGCTATATACCCAACTCTTCCTTGAAAAAAAAACACACTTTATTACTATTAAAAATGGAATACATAACAATTAAAAAGTACAAAAAAGCTTAAATGAATAAAGGTTAAACTGTGAATGTGCATCAATACACAAGATCAAACTACTTCTAAATAGGTATTATTGGTTTTCTCTCGAGAACTGCTTGATACAGTGTTCTGCTGAGCAAATAAATTTGAACACATCAAAGAAGGGCTACCCCTTGCCATCTAAAAATTGACACAGAACTTGCATCACATTAAAAAAACCTAACCCTTGGTGCAGGAGCGGGTGTTTGCAGAAAATGGTTCATGCCTTGCATTCCATTGATATGCTGATAATCACTTTCACAACTCAAATCTACAAGCGCAGGAGAGTTTCTGAATCTCGCATTTTCGAAATCAGATCAAAAGAAGAAATTATCATTTTGCCGTTAACTTCGTTTAAACCTGTGAGACGACTCCTCGTTGACTTTAGGGTCCCTTACATAAACACGACGAAAACGGCCATAACCAACAGACTCTGTGGAGAATAAAGCTATTACTCTGACCCAACTCGTTCATACCATCGCTTGCATCAACACCATTTTCACTCATGAAGTTGCCGTTATTGTTCCCATTGTAGAACTTTGAAGCTGTACCGGCAGGCTAAAAAATTTAAATAACTAAGAATTATGCAGAGAAAATACACCTTGCGCATCTCAAGAACACTATGAGACGGTGATGATAAGGCACATTGCAAATTATTTCTATTGCGAGGCCTCACTCGTTCACAAATAAAAGAAACTGATACGATATGAAGAGCAAACTGAAAATAAAAGAACTCGATCAGAAATGCGAAGAATGTACCTCAACTAACAAACATATTGAAATCAGGACAGCAAACACTAATGAGCGAACGAAAAATGACGTAGACCTTGCATTTGCATAAGAGGCGACTCTCCACTCGGTGGATTGAAAAACACCCAAGAAAGAGAAGAATAGTACAAACAACTGAATGACCATGTAAAACATTCTTCTCACAACTTCTCACTTCAACAGCAATTCCCGGTGCGACCAGGATGATTTTCAGACCACGATTGAATTGTCGACTTTGTGTTCTTTCCTGTTCACGCCTGTATAATGCAAATAGCATCATTGCACAACTAGAATTATCATCATTAAATTTAATGTGCTTTATTACTCAAACCTGGTTAAACCTAAATACAGGAATGTTGCACACAGCGTGGTGCCACGTGACTGTAGCAACCACCGAGGCACTTGTCCCACAATTTGATGAATCCATAGACACAATGTTCTACTGAATAAGAAGTGTTGGTTAACTCACAGGTAATCCGAAACAAACCTGCATTTGTCTAGTTCCCAACCGTACTTGCTAATGAAAAAACACTCTGTATCTAGCTGCATGAGGTCCATTTGAACACATCGTATCAGATAAAGGAAGAATATAACATTTTTCAGGAAGATGAACCACTAAAAATAGAACCATAAAAGTGAAGAACGCTTTTTCTAGTTGATAATACCTTAATGTGGAAAGAAGGAAGAAGGAAATAATATTGATCTTGTGGGGAATTTTTTTCTACCCGAGCATCTTCATCTTGCTCCATCCGAATGAATAAATGACGAGAAGTATATTCATTCAACATTTAGACAGATTGTTCACTTCACCGGATCGTATGGGAACAAAGGCAATACCCTAACGATCAAGCATGAGATGTAAAAACACATTATGCATGACAGGTCTGCTACCGAACAGAATTATGTGAGAACAAAAAAGTATTCCGCACGATTTATTATAACAGACAACAATAAACAAAGAAAACTAACAACTTTCAAATAAAGAACTGAACAAAAAACTGGTCCTAACATTTACGACTAACATCACTAGCACTTATACCTTCATTAATTTCTCCTTCTTCTAAAACAGTGTCCAATGGTCTACGAACCGATGAAACATTGGCTGAATAACTGGCATAGGAAGATACTTGATCACTTGCCTCAATCGCAAAGCTGAATGAATCGGTAGAAAGATGTTAGAAAATTACCCACCTTACAGCATCATTAACAGGAACGTCGTCAGAAAAACTCAAATCGCCAGAGAGAAGAGAAGATCGAGAGCTATTGAGGTCTCAAATAAATTCAATAAAGGTTGCACCTACTCTAGACAAAATAATAGAACCCTCATTGACCTGGAATTTTGAAGTTTTTTTCGAAACGATACCCAGCTCTAGGAGGGGTGGTTGTCGGCAACAAAAATACGATCCCCTACCCTAGATGTATAGGGACCTCAAAAGAAGTTTCCGCCTCTTGGCGCTTGTGTTCGTTTGTTCTTCGTGCCGCTGTCTAGAAAATTTAGCACAATACGGCTGCCTAGCATAAGAAGCTTCCGACTAGTCAAACAATTGCCACCCCCAGGTAGACCCCGTTCAAAACAGAGCTATTAAACCGGCCGGCCTGAGTTACAAATCTTGGGCCGGGCCGGGCCGGATTACATGTTAAATTCGACAAACCGGCCCGGGTTAACAGCTCTGGTTCAAAAACAACGAATAACATGATTTCACTAAAAAACCGAATGACTGACCATTACGAACCATGATAACAGCTCACTGTCAGGGTAAAACGGTATATGAAACGTACCGTTAGGACGGGTTATATAAGAACGGAGAGTCGGTCTATCGGTGCTTTTAACACTCTTCCAACTTGCTCCTCGTCCGTTGAACGACCGATTCGGATTGGGTTTGAAACGGCCAAAACTGTTAGTGTGCATTCCCAACAGACCATTCTTCTCTGTACTTTTTTGGTTAGCAGCATATTTTTCTAACTCTCACCTCTAAAAGACCAGCTGAAAGAAGCAGATGCAGGCTCAGTGAAAATCTGATAGCGACAACGTCTCCACACATAAACAAATCCCAAGCTGCATCCATATAAAACATATCCCATGGTAGTCCATGTTATCAATACCGGTAGAAGGATGAAACATATGACCTCTAAACTACAACTACATAATAGGACAATACTATTGTTACCTAGAATTGTAACAGAATTTAAACAGCTCAAATTAGACTCAGCTGCACATTTTTCGCCAATAACGTAACGGAAGGTACGCACGGTCCAAATCCCAAGAGGGACTGTTAACGTTACCTGAAAATAAGGAATGTCGAAATGAATAAAATACAAACGAACCAGAGATATCATAAATGGAACCAAAAGTAGGGCAGGGTTCAATATCTTCTTGATTTTGGAGGCACCCGCATACCATGTCCGATCCATGCATGCCAGACTGCAAGTGCAGCACACAGCACTGGAGAGAAACATAAATATTGAAATGACACTGAAAGCTTCACCTGGCAAAATATAAAATGGAGCAGAACAGCACAAAATATCGCTTGTTGTTTGCTGATTCCGAATCCCTTGCAGCAATTTTACCACTCACATCCAGCCTGCAAACATCTGTACATGAAGAAATAATTTAAACGACTACCTCTTAACCTCGGTAGTGTTAACAATGTTAGCCGTGACGACGGCATTCGCTCCTGAATAAACCAATTACTTAGACCATCCTCGCGACTATACCAAATCCAGGAGCTCCATCTAGACCGGGAATGGGCATACTAGAAAAATATGGATCGGCAATATAAGTCAATCCATATATGGCAAGTCCAACTAGGACAAATTGCATGTAGATAAGAAGTCTCTAGAATTTAGAAGTTAAAAGGGCAAAATTTCGATGCACACCTTCGCATGAATCTGTCCAAACATCCAGAGATAGAAGTCAACTCTTGGCTTCATCTTATTGCTGTCATTTTTAACAATGCGAGTAGCACAGGAAAGAACACTATTGGAATCAGCTAACGTAGAATTCATTTCATAACAATTACCTGAACGATATCTTGTAGGCTCTTAGTTATAGACAATTACAATATTAAACATATGTGATAATAATATCTATAATAAATACAGTAATTGGAAGCAGAAAATTGGGAAACATCGTCAAAAAAAAAACTAACGCGTCAATCTTGTTGACGCGTAAACAGAGGGTACTCACCGGCAACGTCATGTTGTCAATTTTGTAACTTACATATTCGGTTAAATTTATATGTGGTTACCACGATTTTTATTGTAAATGTGAAGTATGTATTGTTTTTTCTTTATTATTTTCCGAACAGTTTATCAATTTGTTTGGTTTCTATACCAGTAGAGGCGACAGAAGTCATTTTAGGCTTACTGGAGAACATATATAAATTGCTGTTATTGTTGAGTAGGTAAAATTTACATGTTTTTGGAGAAATAATTCAATTATTCTTTTGGAAAGCACTTGACTTTGTTTAAATTGTTGTGTTACTGTAGCTAGCGTTCAGTATGTTATATGTTAAATACACATAAGAAAGCGTTTCAAACAATCCGATACATAATAGTATCCTATAAATGTTTGTTGAAAGAGTAATAAATTTTCGTAATAAAGGGTTCCAAAAGCTTAATAATTGAATTATTCCTCCAAAAACATTTAAAATTTTACCGTCTCAATAATAAAAGCACTTTTTATATCTTCTCCAGTTGACTTTTTGAATATATTCCAGTTGACCTGTTCTGTTGGGTTTTCCCCTTTACGTGATATTCAATTTTGACACTCGTAATTTGGGTTACTGTAGCCCCATGAGGACCAAAAAACGATCAAACGCATATTTGCACTGCGAATCCGGCTTATTTACCTTACCTTCGTGAATCCGCCAGGAAAATAGTAGAAATGTTTTTAAGGTAGTCTTGGCCTAACAAGTCGTAAGATGCACCATTTCTCCACCCCCCAGGTTTAAATAAGGGTGGTAAACTTAGTAAACTGTAACAAATTCGGTCTTCACAATTAAGTTCAGAATGACTAGCTCTCCCTTTATTGTTAATTTTTGGTTTATAATAGTTTTTGGAAGGCTCATTAACAACATACACATTCGCACTGCTTAATGGAAAATAATCATGATATTGAATTGGTAAGTTTGGCTTATCGAAACTACAGTATTCTGAAACAGGGTTGCAAACTGAGTCAGCCTTGACTGGCCTGTCTGCAAATCATCAACCGGACCAGGCCCAGTTTGCAACCCTGTTCCAAACGGCTCAATTCCGTCGAATCTCTTTCTGTACAGTACTTTTGAAAACCAACAAATGCAACGAATTATTTGCTCATAAATACGTTGCAGCTGCTCCATAGCCTCTCCAACCACTGCCTAGAAAAGATTCTTCTTAGTTGTCATTATAAGGATATCATCAGACTGAAGCGTACTTGTCGTTATATGAGAGATGTCATTGATGTAGGACGAATTTTACCACGAATCCTGGTGTTGGACAAAATAGTGTAACTGTTCTGCATAAGCTAGATATGATTGATCTTTGTAAATAAGGAGGAGCTCTTATAGGCTGCTACGAAATCAGAAAGATTTACCAGTTACAGCTGGATATTTTCTTTAAAGCAGGGTTGGCACGCTGAAATTTTGCAAAAGTGCCAAGATTACGGGATGTATCAAAAGGATGATAAACCGGGAGATACTGGCGACATAGTAATACACACCAGGGCAGGAAATAGGCTGGTACTCAACACGCTAAAAAATATTCTTCCAGGACGGACTGACAGTGCTGCTAAGAAGCATCTAAACCGGATTAATTCACGGTAGTAATAAAGCAAACAATACGCAATTTAATTTATTCATATAAAATGGCAACCTAAACAATAAAAACAAAATAAAGCCTGGTTCCTGGATAAATACCTATAGAGATTTCTTGTTTCGAAAACGCAAAAAGGCAATCAATAATATTAGTTGAACTAAAAGAAAGCATGCATAAGCTTCCGAGTCTCTTCGTAAGCGACAAAAAGCGAACCTGAAGCAACGCAGGTTCTGATCAGAGTAGGCAGTAATCCCTTGTACAAGCCTCTGATTCCTTCTTCTTTCGCAATCTTGACCAAAATGGTGCCGAACTGTCCACCACCAGATACCTTAATGCAAAAAAGTACCTGGGTATGCTAAATACAAACTGCCAGAGAAAATTAAAGGACATGGGAGGATTGAAACAAATTGCAAAACAGTCAGAAAATTACAATTCGACCAAGATAGCCCACTACTGTTTTTTTGGGGTGTTTACTTTGTCTAATTCTATTACAATAAAATAACCGACAATATTACCTGCATTCGCGATTTAACAACATCGGCTGGAAAAATTGATGCCCAGAGTGCCATCCCGCCAATCGATCCAGACACGGCGGTTTTTAGCAAGCCAATCTCGTCTTTGGTTTGCCCTTCTTCTGTCAGCATGTATCGACAGGTTTCATATGCACCAAAGAAACAAAAATAGCCAGGAACTTCTCTTGCCAGTGTGGGTGTCATTCCTGTGAAAAATCCACGTACACCTCTTTCCTTCATCATGTCACGACATACTGAGAAGGGGGTACTGAAAAATTAAGAACGTACAATCGATACAATATATGTGTAAACCATTGTTTGCCCATCTCTCGTGCAGCCTGCAAACGGCATTTTACTAATTCAGTAGGACAAAGAACGGCTGCAGCAAACACAGCAGCGAGCGATCCGGAAAGAGCATTTTCAACTGGTGTCATGCTGGCAGTTTCAGAATGGCCACATCCATATCCAACCAACTCAAAGAAACAATTTTCTATGTCATAACGTTAATTAAGCACACCTTCTGGCAGTATCCATATGCGCTGAATAGTACAGCATTTTCGGCAATATTGGCAGCTAGTGCGGGCAGAGTTCCTAAAGACTATGTCAGATAACGTACCAGATTGAGTACCTCACCAGCATAAAGGCCGCGTATTCCATCCAGACGATATGTGTCCTTTAAGCACACCACCCAATTTGTATACAATTTGGGAAAGGTTTGCACTTTAACCTTGACTGTATCCAGAGGCTGTCCGGTATAGACATTAGCAATACCTCCTGAAGTCAACAAAGTCAACAGAAACATGAGAAGTATGTACCACAGGTTCCGGCGACGAAATCGATCACACCATCTTTAAAGTGATTAGCATCCGAAGTACCCGTTACATTGCCATGGCTCATCTTAAATTTCAAATTATAGAAAGACAACATGGCTCCAAGTAACTGGAGAAAGCTAACCCCCAAAAATTAACAAATAGTTGGATACTCCTTTATTGATCGAACAACATGACAGAACATAAATAGAACACTCGATAACAACAATAGTGTAAAAAGACGAAATTAAGATCAGTTAAACCAGCTCATAGAAACAACAAAGTGCAACTTATTGATGTTAATTTTTTTATATATAAAATACATGATGGATTGATACTTACAGTGAGTACACCTTCAAAGATTTGTCCATCGAAACAGAGTATATCTTGTTCGCGTCCTCACCAAACCTCACTGCGGATACAGATGCAGCATGATCGTCAAAGGTAGCGACCACTTGCCACGACTTAACGTGCAAAACTTGCACATCGCTAGATCCAACAGCTAGATAAGTTCCACTGTGATCGAAAGTGATATTATTTACCTAAATTATTATAGTTCAATGTAACGAGTATGCAGAATTACCGCATCTTTGCCATCATGAAGTTGAATCGTTTTTAAGTTTTTCAATTTACGAAGATCCCATAGCTTAACTTCCCCATCCTCAGATCCTGTAGCCAGGTAATAACCATTTTCAGAAAATGCGATGGCTTTGACAGAAGAAGTATGCCCAGGGAAATTGGCAACATTAGCCTGGAGAATTTAAATTCTATATGCTGAAGCAATGAATGCTGAAACCTGTTCTTTCAAATCCCAGATCTTGACTACAGAATCGGCAGCGCCAGTTCCAAAAATAAGTCCATCGGGATGAAATTCGGCACAGCATACAGCAACATTACTAGAATCGTCTACTCGCACCTAAAATTATAATAGATATACCAGCTTTAAAAATGGACATGCTTACCTTGCAGAGAGTTTTTCCTGTCTGAATGTCTGAGAACGCCCAGTGGGAATCATCCGAGGTCGATAGAATATAATCACCAGTGGCATGAAGAGAAATATCTAGGTTAGTCGTTGAATTTTTCATTAAAAAAAAATAAAACCTGTAACGGGTGCCTGGTGGATGTCAATGATAGCCTTGCTTTCCTCATCTCCAGCATTCCAAACACGAACAGTAGCATCGGAACTTGCAGAAATTGCTGTATTTCCATTTGGATGTGAAATAACAGCATTAATCTTTTTTTGATGTCCCTTGAAAGTATCGAGAACGACTTCATTAGCCAGGTCAAATCGAATGACCGCCTTGTCCGCTCCACCAGTGAGTACAATAGAACCCTGCAAACGATCTTACGCTATGGCTATCGAATATAATGTCCTACACTAAGGTCCATAGCAGTAATGCCAGGAACACCAGTACTGTGAATACCAGTGTGCGACTGCTGGACTTTGAACGATGCGAAGTCCTCCTGTTTCGCAAGGCCTTCGGGGGCATTCTTTCCTCGCTGCTTACGAGCGGCAGTGAGTGTTGCCGCTTTCTCACTAAGTTTGTTGATAACTGCATCAGACATTCCTGTAAGAACGATGGTAAGATAAAGAAGGTTTTACTCATAAAATGTTTACCTTGTGTTTCGTCAACACTTTCCATATCAATGTCAGTTTCAGGAACGTCGACCGATTGAGCATGAGGCTTCAGCGTGGAGAGGGCCTCACGAGCTGCAGTCAGCTCCTTGGAGAGTCTAGCAATAACTCTGCAAGCAGCATCGTGCTAAAAGTAAACATTAATTGCAGAAAACATCATAGAAACATACCTGATAAAGTGAATGCGATAACTCCTGGCGTGCGGTCTGCAATTGTTGGCGCTGCGAAAAGCTATTGAGCATAACAGTGTCCCACTCATCCTAAAATACAATGTCATAGGTTATAATCTGATTGGCAACCTGAAGCATTTTCAGAAGTGATGGGATAGATGATTGAGCAGTGCTTCTGGGAACCGAACCATCTCCGTCACTTTTCAAGGGAACCAGCTAAATATAACTTGCTATGATAACATATAAGAAACATACTTGATTTTCGTCCATCGAAGTATTCGTGATAGGGTCGGTACCATTTTCAACGATGAATTTTACGATGAGACGCTTCTCGAAAACATGTCCGGATACAGGTGATACTACGGGCTCCACAGCAGGTTCTCCGCTAATCGAGCAAGTGAAAACCATTGCTTACCTTGAATAAATGCGAATTAGAGAACTCCGACAGCACTATTACGAAGAAAATAAAAACAAGCAAACGAGTTCGAAAAGAAAATAAAGAAATCGCGAAGGTGGCGCCCAGCCCAAAATTCGAAATTCAAACTAACGGCTGCGGTGTAGTTAATGTAACACCTTAAAAATAGCCGGCGCCTCTTTAATTGGTTTCGGCCAAAGCTCCTCAGACATTCAGCGACTAGTTAGCGGCGAATGGCGAGTCAAGCAAAGGTTCGCTGAAAGATCGCCGCTAACTAGTA
>JAQGAV010002381.1:0-15993 GCA_034691345.1 Phasmarhabditis papillosa
TCTCAGAGACGAGCTACAAAAATTCTGTAAATTGGGTCTTGTAGAGGGGGAAATTCTGACTTAAATAAAGGGTCAAATGTCTAAATATGTGGGTATGGGAATCATTGCATAGTTTTTAATTTTTGTTTTTTTCCAAAAAACGACCTATTTTTACAAGTTTTGAAAGTTGAAAATACAGCCGAACAAAGTTGATTAATTAAAGTTGTTCAGTTTGAAATTCTCTATCCAAATCTATAAAGAACATTATTATTCCGTGTTATTTACTGTAATAAGTTGTCAAAAAGTGTCATTTTCGGTCAGTTATGAACGGGTATCGCTGCGCGGCAAGACAGTCTAGTTGCTGGTGTATAGGCCTGCGGTGCCAGCTAGTAAGGGGGGCCGCTTCGCGGAAGAATCCAAGATCCAGTTTGCTTTGCCATTGCCAATTTGCCATTGCCACTATTTGCCATTGCCACAGGATGCATCAATTCGCGTTGCCAGCCCGTTCAATTTATACGGTTTTATTCCGGCCGTTTATAGGCGGCACATATTGACTTGGCAACTCTTGAATAGTTAGTTATCAATGCCCATTCATTGTTGTGAATTTTCACTGCAATTGTCTCTTTGCTGTCATATTTGCATACAACTTTCCTGATCCCTCAACCCTCAATGTTCCTCAAGAGTAACTCCTCCTCTTGCGGTAGCAAAACTTGAAGCCTATTGGGTACTCAAGGTACTAGGCGTAGCTGTTTATATGTATCTAACATTGTTGTCCCCGTCAGTTTTCTCAATAGTTTATCTTCTTTATATTCGTATCCCTACTAGTAATGACAACCAAATGTTGTCTCGATTTTCTTAAGAAAGTGATAATACATTTTCCGGTTTTTCAGCGATCATAGGAACGTCTCCAGGCAGATAATCGTACACTGCCGGCTCGGATAATTAAGTGAGCGGTATTTCCAGGTGGGCATGGCTGATGGAAGTCAATGGCCGCAAAAACAGTACAAATTAAAATTGATTCTTAAAACAAATAGTAAAAGCAATACAAATAACATAAAATTGATTTCGAATTCAAATGTTTAGTTGAACGCCAGACACGGGGGGGGGGGTACCAGTTTCTCGCAAGGCACCGAGTAAATATATTTTTCTTTTTGTTAAACACTTGGTTTTCTGGTGAGAGCTGGATTTAATAATGTCATGCTAGCTGTATCAGAAGCAGGGAAAGAAGGGAAAACTGTGAATGTGGCATTTACTGCTCTTCACATAATGTAAATCTAGATTTTGCCAGGAATAATTTGAAAAGTCGACCTCCTTTGCAAGTCATTTCCGTTTTAAACTACTATGTAAGAGAGTAATTTTATTTAACAGACAAACCTTGGGAGCGTGGTGTTGTGACCAGGTTGGCATCTCGATAACTGAAAGAGGCCGGCAGCGTCAAAGATGAATTGATGTGCATCTTTGAGGCTCCACTGCCTCCATCTCCAGTCACAGTCATAGGTGTCGCACCGCCAATATAGTACAATAAGAACTCTTTTTAAGATGAGACTCCACGCTAAGAGATTTCTAGAGATTATTAAAGTTTATTAAGTTAAAATAGGAGATCTGACAAAGAGGCAGAGCCCGGATTGGTCTTCCTCCCGGGTATTTGTACCCAAAATCTGTGTGGGCATCTAGCGATAGGGAGCAACATTATAGCCTGGAATGTAAACATAATATAGAGAAACTGAGAACTAGAAATACAGAAATACCCAGGGGCGAAACGTAGTAGTTTCAAAACATTTTAATTCAACCAAAATTATTAATACAATTATTTAACTCATAAATCCTTTATTAAATAATTTACAATCAACTTTTTGTTTTTTAAATATATTATGTGATTGTTTTATGGTAAATGGGTATGTAACTTCTATAAAAGTATATTTATATTTAAATGAGGAACATACTTAAATATAAGAGCAAGCCTGCTCTTACAGTACTAAAATTAATTCGAATATGACGACTCTTGATTTACACTTTTCTTCTATCATTAAGTTCGCTGTTTTATTTCGAACACTGCTTAGGATCTTTCATACTAAAACATAGTTATATCCAAAATGGTGTATATATAAATGTATATTTTTGTTCAAGAATTTTTTGTGAAATGTATGGTGAACCGCCAGTAAAACTACAAACAATATCGCAACGACGACACATGAATAACGCGTGAGAACATGTCAGTATCCTTGTTGACTCCGCGGCGTTTTCCGGGAACACGGAATGGGCGACTTTCATGATGAAGTTTTTCACTATCTCTTTTGTTGCAGGTGCAAGCTTTCTCGGTTTGCTTGTCAAGTTGACAGATAGGCATTATACCGAACTGGTCCTTATAATGGCTATAGTCAGCTTTGTCGGTGATATTCATGTGGGGAACTCTATGGTGCTTGTGAGTTCCATGTCCGGAACAGATAACAATGAGGAGCCACAACATATATGCGTTCATTTTACTGAAAAAAAATGATTAAGTTGCTTATTTTTTGTTAAAAGTTGGATGCAATGCTGATGCGAATTTATTTGATCTGATAAATGAAAAAAGTAATTTGCCAGATTGGCTTGAAGGAAAGTTGAAAACTTATCATATAAAAGGTGAACAGCCAGGTAGCATGCAACGAAATAATAACGGTAACACTTAATATAAGATAAAAGCTCAGAAGTTCGTTAGTAGGAATTATGAGGTTTACGTGTAACGAAATATTCAGATATTTGACTGGCATTCTTACCTCAACAAGAGCTCAGAAATGGAACTATAGAAACGGCACTCGGAAGAGGAAGAGACCGATGATCTAAAAATATTCTACTTATTACGGTTAACTACTTCATTTGTTAGCATTGTTAGCCCAGAAATTATAAAATAAAATAAAAACCTTTCCAGCAATATTAATTCGCAAGAGAATAGTGTCTTATTTACGAAGATACGGTCATTTATAATGAAAATGTAATTAAAAATAAAAATGTGCAGTGTGTGCAAATGTCGCTGCTGTTCTGTGGAGTGCAACAATTTGTGTTTTCACTTTTATTGATTTTTCGTCTGCTATCTCGACTATTTCTTCAATAGTTCTTCAATAAAATGCGACTGAGAGAAAAGTGGGTAGTTGTAACAATTAGGCACATTCTTAAGAACATCCACATTTTGAAAAAGGTATATTTTCAATCTTTTGGGGAAATAACAGTTCTTCAACAAAATGAAATATTTACGCTGCTTTGGGACTCCATCTTTGTACGTTCTAAACTTTCATTGAGCACATTATTGTTGAACCTGGTGTTAACCCGACACTAACTCAAATAGAGGTTTCGGATAAGAAAAAGTTAGCTTTTTATAAACAAAAAACATTACTAACATATATATAAAAGTACAGCAATAACGTATAAATAACACCACCAACTGGTAAAACTGGCTTTAACTTGTTTTACACCGTCCGCGCCTACATGTGCATGAGAACCAAACGCAGGTTGCTTAGGTGAGCGCGAGTAATTCAAACAGTGAATAAATTGAGTAACCTGGAAAGAATTCCGACACACGAATAGTATTTTGTTCTTATTATTGTTTTCAGAAGACTGAGATCGTTGAGTCTGAACTTTTGACGATATTCACTGGATTAGTACACCTTCTGAACAATATGAAAACAAAACGCCTCACTAGATAGCCCGGATACTGTGGTCCCCAAGATAATGGGACGAACATTCTTCTTTTTGTATAATTTAAGGTCACTACATGCAACGCGGTTCCTTTTTAACCTTGTTTATGGCTCTATTGTTCGTGGATACGACCACAGGTTCTTCTATTGTGTTATATAGCAATTATGCTAATCATTTGACCTTGTTAATGCGTAATATGCACTCCTCCCCCATGTTTGTTGTTACTGTTTCAAATTATAGAATGACCTCGTGTTTTGGTTTGAATATTATCTATTCTCTTTATTATAAACATTACTCAACACACATTTGAGTAAAACTTCCTTGTTTGAATTGAAATTACCGTTTATTTGCCGCATTTTGATATTTTTACTATGGAAAAAGTTATATTTTTGAAGGAATATTCATTTCTGATTCCGTCATGATATTCGGGTAGCCGCCATATTTTCATCCGGGTCGATATTTTATATTAAAAAATGTATCGAAGACCAGAAATTTTCTAGTAAAACTGCTTGTAGATGAACGAAACATATTGCTTTTGATCAGCTGCTCAATATGGCCGCACTCCAACAGCTGGTTAGTTTTATTAGATAAATAATATATATTTAAATATTATTTTTTCATTGAGTCGGCTTGATTCACAGACCAGCCCTATATTTAATATGAGAAAAAAATACCATATACAGTTTGCTTTAAAATGTCTACTATTTGCAGAATATTATCGCATGCGGGGAGTGCGGTCGTAACCGCCTGCGGTGTCGTGACGTGCTGCGGGCCATCAATAGATGGCTCGTCCGCCAATTCTTTGCTCGGTATGAGCGAGTGGAATTCATTATGGTGGTTTGTTCTCAAACAGTACTTATGGTAATTTTTGATTGTTTGCTCTTAGCTATTTTCATATTACAACAAGTTCGAGTCGCATGGAGTACTCCTCCATAAAGCGTTGTTGTTCATGAGCTGAGAGGAAATGCACGGGAAATCCGGAAGCATTTAAAAGAAAATATGGGCTTTTTAAGGTTAGTACATGCTAATGTATAGAGTCAAATTAAAAATATAAAATATATATAAACAACAACATTTAAACTCTCCTGAATAACTGTGACGAGTTCTGTTCTCTCTGTTTTTAACATAAATTCTTAAATATCCAATAAATGCTATACATTAAACTTTTTAAATTCAGGATCAATGTTTGAGAACAGTGAGAACTCATGAATATGATTAACCACGTACATTTTATGTATATAATTGTATATTTGTGTATACGTGATTTTTATCCTTCTGCTTTTGTTTTCATTGAATGAATGTCATTTTTATAAGTTTAA
Source organism: Phasmarhabditis papillosa (assembly GCA_034691345.1). Lineage (NCBI taxonomy): Eukaryota > Metazoa > Nematoda > Chromadorea > Rhabditida > Rhabditidae > Pellioditis > Pellioditis papillosa. The sequence continues at coordinate 4,971 of JAQGAV010002381.1, forward strand.
ATTTCTTTTTGCTGGTATCTAGAAATTGTCAGAAAAGGATACATAATGTCCGTTAACAGATTTAAACAGATTCTAAGAGATCATATTCTGTTAGAACCTGTAGCAGTGTTACGAATTCAGTTAGATTTGAAGTATTGACGGATTCTAACAGATTAGTTTAGTGTTCTTTCATGACACAAAAGAACACTGATTTGGAATCTGTTAGAGCAGGGTTTCTCACACCTGAGGCGATACGGACATTCATTGGGTAGGATATTATTATTTTATTTAAAGTCTTCAAAGAAAGTGAAAATAAACTCTCGGCATGCAAAGTTTTTTACTACGACAAGGTTTTTGGCAGAATGTTGGCGATAACGCTTTCACGAGTAAAAATAGATCATTTACCAATTTCCAAATGCCTAAATATTGCACAGCCTTATGGAAGGAACATCTCTAAACTTAAGTTGTAACAAGTCCATCCAATAGTTTCAGTTCCCAACTTTAAAACAGTTTCCTTTCCCAGGAATTAGCACTATCAGTAATCCATAACTCTCCCATACACCTTCATTCTGCTACAGCTTATTGTTAGCTCCATAGTCTATTCCATTTTGATCCAGCTGCTCCAGAATGAGGTTTCTACTTTTATTTATGCTGCTTCCTTGTGGGTTTTTGACATATATTTGAAAGTTACGTATTATTATTTATCAATGATTTGTTAATAAGCTTTGTTATGTTTTAGTAAACAACTATTTTTACTAAAACTATTTTTATTTTCAGCGATGTTAGTCGCTGTAACAAACGAAGAAGACCTGCCCGAATCCTATAAAAGATACCTAAATCTCGGAAAAGGAGAATACGATGTTCAGTGCCACAAAACAAAGAGGAACAGCAATTATATGTTTGAAAAAGTTTGGGTGGGTTTGTTACAAACAATACTATTGTTAAAAGTAGTTTCAAAGACTAAGAGGGCAGTTCTCAATAGTGTACAATATATATGGTTAAGGGAGGAGTTTCAGGCGGCCGGTCCCGGCCGGCCAGGTGCAAGGGTCGAGACTTGGTCATTTTACCCCGTGCCGGCCAGTATGGCGGAAGAGGTTTTGGAGTATTGTCTGATTGTGAATCTTTTATTATTATGGTGAAATGATGGGAAGAAATTAAAGGATATCATATGTATGAACATCCTTCTTATGAACGGCGGGTTACTGTATCCGGTACCAAATAAGAGAGGTGCGCGCGTCTTGCAGAGTGGGCGGGACTGCCGGTTGCCAAACATATGGTCTGTTTATGACACTAGGTTTTTAGCGCAATAACATGTGGCGGTGTTGGATTAAAAGAAATGTAATTTTCCAGAAAGTCTTCCAATCCACCGATTTCCCGTTCGTTTTTTATAGAACAACGCCGCAAGGTAGTGTGCTGGAAAGCTTCAAAGGAGCTTCAAAAAGTCCTAAATATAGCTGTTTTTGGCGAATATCAAAAATAAAAAAAACTATGTCAATGATCCTAGATTCTTCCGCGAAGCGGCCCCCCTTACTAGCTGGCGCCGCAGGCCTACACACCAGCTTACTAACTACAATCTTTTGTTACATGCTGTGTTATAACAGTATAAGAAGTTCTCCGGTGCCCGATTAGTTTTTAGAAAAGTTGGAAACATAGGAATAAAATCTTTTTTTTTCATTTTAGGTTAGACCAGAAAAACCTGGTGAAACTGAAATTCGCTGCGGCTTTACTGATGTCTACTATTTGGATTCGACTAATAATATCAGAATTTTGACACAAAGAATATATGGTTATGAGGTTTGTGAAACATAAAAACATACATTCTTTGTGATTATTTAATTTATTTAATATTATAATAAAAGTCAATAACTAATAGCAGTATTCGTTTGAATAGTGTTTGGTACGGAATTCTTGTTTAGTGCACCACCGCGGTATATACAACACACTGCTAGGGTTATGTAAAATATGGAACACATCATGTTGAAACAGTCATTTTCTGTCGGTTAAGAAAAAGGCATATGACTGTTACAACGAAAACATTTTAAATGGTCGCACAACGATAACCTCCACATCTCAGTATTGTAGCTTGGCGGGAAATTGGAAGTTTTGGTACTTCGCCTAACCGAAATGTTCAACATGTTGTGAGCAGTCTAATTAGGAGCTAAGGCTTGCATACCTAAAATGCATTGAAAGTCACAATACACTCTTGTAAAGGGTTTTAACATTAAAAAGATACTATAAATATCTCGCTCATGCATAGATTATAATAATATAATAATAATAATATTATTATTTTTCCGAAATTACAATTAAATGAAAAGTAAGATCACCGTAGTAATATGGGTTAAACTTTGTACTTGTACTTTCGGGGAGGAATGTGGCCATTGCTGGACAATTTCAAAGGAGGTTAGCAATGTTCAAAACGAATTCAAAGCGAAAAACTATACTTGTAAGAACTATAAAAATGGGTAACAACTGTATATAGAGTTTACAATACGGCTTCTATAAAAAATATTACAAAGGTCAATTGGAGAAACATTTAATGCTGGACATTGAATTGGATGCTATATATGAAATAAACAAATCTAGAAGTAAAATATTAAAATTATATTTTAGGACAGTGTGACTTCGAATCCAGATGGATGTAGGCTTACCGAGGAATCGCTTAATATTGGTTTCACTACAATGACAGTTATCTATGTTGACTGTTATTTCAAGACAGTACCAGATTCAACATTTGTAAGTAAACTAAACTCTAAACTAAAACAGTTCACACTATCATTGTTTTCTAAAGAAAAATGAGCCCGCTTCAATTTTTGTTGTTGACGAACAATTTCTGTTTCAGTCGTTGGGTAAATGGGTGATGGAGCATAACCCCGTTGATCCTGGACAACCTGAACTCTCGCAGAAGTTATACGATTATTATAAAAGAGAGACATCCGAAGAACGGGCTCCTGAACTGCTTGAAGAAGTACATCACTTTATCAGATGTGTAGATCAAGCGGCACCAGAGGAAAACTGAAAATTTGAATGCAAAGGTAAGTTATAGACATAACCATAGGCAGAATGCCCAAAACTGTGAATGTGCTTATCATGCCGAAACTGTGCCCAAACCTACAGTAACCATGTAGAAACTCTAAGAAAATGCACTAAAAATTAAAGGATTGAGCTTTCGTTGCGAGACCCACTGGGCTTTTCTTAAATGGACGAAAATGACTATTTCGACTCGCTGTGTATTCTTTCAAATAATCTAATCATACACTATAGTAGGTATCACTAGTATTCAAAAGCAATATGGCCGTGTTAATAACATTGAGTGGCAGGAGTGTTGTAATATTTTGTCTGCATAAGGCAGTGCGAAAGGAAATTTGCATTCTGCTGATATGCGCGTAGAATGCCGGCGGGCGCAGTGTTAAAAGTGACGAAATACGCAGCATACACGGCGGTATTACTTTTGAAACTGATTTTATCACTTGCATTTAGCGAAAAGGATCCGGTATTTCCTACACTTTAATATAAAAAGATTAAACTAATTAAAAAGTAGAAGAATAGTTTATAACATAACATAAAACAATTTAACGTATTTCAGATATCGCAAACAATGCTATCTTTCCCCGATCAAACAATGCTTCGTACTGCAGCATCACTCAACCAAACTCAAATTTTTCGTCCATACAACGATGGGTAGGCTATGTTTAAGTTAAATTACATAAAAGTATTTAGGATGTTATATATAAAAGAGTCGATGAGGGGAAAAGTCTATTTTCTTAATATCCCTTTAGACTATTAATATTCTTGTATCCTTTGGCCGTATTCCTACTTCGAAAGTTCAGTCACAAATTATAAATGAATAATATAATACTGTGATCTTACTTTTCATATAATTGTACTTTGGTAAAAATAAAATATTATTATTACTATTTAGAACAAAGCGACCTGTAAAAAGGAAAGATGGTACAAAATGTACAATCACTTCGGGCACAGATGAAATATCCATAATATCCCGTTATCTGCATACTTTAGTGTACTGCTAATTTTATTCTTCTAGGTGAACCCCGGGCTAGGCGACTTTGCCAGCAAATGCGATGTTATGGAATTTTTCTATTTGGATGCTAACAATGACGTCAGAAGTGATCGTATGCCACCAAGAATATTTTCCCATACGGTAGGTTAATTGAACAACCCGGCATCTTACAGTTATGTGATATATTAGTGTAGTTGTTGAAGACAATTTACACTTATATGAAAACGTTTATATATGCTTAATGTTTCAGGATTACCGGCAGTTCTATCCGGAAGGATGTATGCTCCAGACGTATACTTATGGAGACATTACATTTATTATAGTTCATTGCTCATTTTTCAGTTTTGATGCCTATGGGAATTTTGTAAGTTACAGCAGTGGGGCTGGCTGGATTAGAAGAAACATTTCCTTTCCTTTAACGAGTTTCGATGGGTCGCAAGATTTAACTGTCAGGCCTAAGTAACCATAAGAACTATAAAATAACTATAATTCGACTGACTATAATTCATAAAAGAGAAACAATGACGACTTCCAGTGCTTCATTGTTAAAAACTTATACAATTTACTGTTTTCAGAGCTTGGATGAATGGGCCTTAGACCATCCTCTTGATCCTACAAAAATGGAACTATCTATCAAGTTGTACGACTATTTCAAGAATAACAGATCCGAGTCTCAAGTGAAGGAACAACCGGAAAAGTTGGATTTGCTGCGAGAATGTTTTAATAGTCTGGTCCCCACCGAAAATTTGGCCACGGATTGTTTCAATGAAGTATTTTATCCTACAAGTAGGCTTTGTTATTCATCGGAACGATAATCAATTATAGTCGACAAGTGCTTTTAAAGGTATCTCGACAAGGGTTTTCGAACAAAAATCGAGTACCAACGGTGCTGTTAGGGGAGCATTCCTGGTAAGCCCCCGATTATGTACTAACCATAAGACCTAAAAATAAATTGTATTTTCTTTGACTTAAAAATACATTTTCAGCAACGACTTCCACACCAACTACGACCTTTCAAACACGAGTAAAACCGAAACTCAACAAATCTACAACTCCAACCACAACCGCCGTGAAACAAACGTATAATTCAGAAGCCCCAAAGAATCAGAATGCTGAATCCGCATCACAAAGCTCACAGGATCTCCCGGGTCAAAGGTAGGCGGAGCTTGGTATTTATAGGACTTTGTTATTCTAAATTTGGGATTAGCCTTGTAATCACAAGATAGAATAATTTGTATGCTAAGCGGTCTTTTCCGTAAGAAAGAATAAGTCTGCTTTTCAGAAAAAAATGTTCCTAAATAAGATATTCCGGAATAAGTTGCTGAGTTTTGGTTGGGCAGCGTATTCCGAAGTGTTGAGGGATAGAATTTTGTTACACTAGACTACCTAGAGTTTTGATGATGACGTTAATTATCGGTTCGACCTGCATTTACCGATTTCTCATTCTAGACTAGTCTGGTACTACGCTTATCTAAACGTTTGAAAATGCAATGGTATATTCATGAAAAGTTTTTTGAATGTATGTACTTTATAGTATGGTTTCATTGCAGTTCAGAGTCGAATCTTTTTGTGGGGATCATCTTGATTCTTCTGTTACTGGTCTGTTTAGTTGGTTGTGTCAGTTTTGCCATTTGTAGAAAGAAAAAAGCAGTCGAAGCTAGGAATCCAGCTCTGAAACGTAAGTTTTATAAAAATATAGTTTGTTTGAAAAAGTGATTGTACCGAAGTTCTTCTTGATGGAGACTATACAATCAACACTATCTTTTCGACTTTATCGAAAGAGAGTGTTGATTGTATAGTCTCTTGGAAGAGCTTTTTTCCTGGATTGAGCAATCCAGTTTTCATAATAATTATATTGTATTCAGTTGATCCTGTTAACTTAGGGTTTGATCTCTAGATTTGGAAGGGGCTACACTCAGGGGTGTTTTAGAATAGTTACGAAGTCTGGTATAAGCAAGTCGAAAAAGATAGTGTTGATTGTATAGTCTGCATCAAGATCTAGGTTTCCAGCGCGGTATTACGAGCGGTGCGCCGTGTTAAATAAAGATTGTTCATTCAAATTTTATGAAACACGAGATCATATATATTTGGAGGATGAAGTGAGAAGAAAGGACCACAGGGAGCCAAGACTCCATTGCACAGCACCTGGGGAGCCGAGGCGGAGGATCAGAAATTTGCAAAAGAATTCTTTCTTCGGGGCAGATTCGAACCATCGACCTCGAGGGTCTTGAGATATGAATCGATGAATTGGGAGCCTTCTCTTCAAAAGAGCATTAAATTTTATTTCACACTGCTCTCCAGGAACCACACTTTTGATGTCTACTATAATAAGCCTATTCATTATTCTAATATTTCTTTCTACTATACTACTAATCTTTCTAGGTTTGTCCCCCTCGATGGAAACTGTCGTGGGTGGTTCTAAGGAATCTGGCAAGATATGTTCCAAAATTACTGAGACGCCTTCAAAGGAGAAGACTAAATCAAAAGAAAGTAGCGCAACTAGTACAGTCACAAATTCAAAGGAAACTGCTTCACCACAGACCCCCAGTGATAATTTAGTTTAGAATAATATATGTATTTAGTTAATAGATTTAATAAGAATAATCTATGTTTAAGAGTATACATATGAAGTTACGTGAACATAATAAAGATATATCTATATTTGATTTTGTTGATTTATTGCAAAAGTTACAAATACATTTCGATGAATCTATTTTAACCAGTATGGTTATGACCCGTTTATGTCATCTGCCATAGTTGAATTGGAACTTCTTGTAAGCACCCAATGCCAGGGTAATTTTACGGGCCGGCCCGTACGGCCCTTTCAGCCTATTTTGGAGATAGGCCCGTTCAAGAGATGCAAATTAGAGCTCTCGAGTTCTTGTGGCCAGCACAAGGAAAATTTTTATGAAAACAATCGACTGATTTAGGTGAATGTTTTGATAAATAATATCCAAAAACTTTCAATAAGTAAAGATTATTGCACTCTTTATGCCAAAAATAGCACTGAAAGCTAACTTTTTTGAACAATATCCGCTAAAAAGTGTGAAGTAGACTAATTAGACTACTTGTGCACTACTATACACTTAAAACTGCACATCACAATCACCTGCTGGTCATCTCTAAAAGCAAAACCACAATTTCGATATCTCTATTATGTTGTTCTACCGACATGCTTCAAAAGTAATCAAGATGTAAAGAGGAATACTGTATATTATATTGAACAGAATTAAAAACAAGCTACGGTATAAAGACATAACAATACAATAACTATGGTATGCATAATCTTGTTTCACTTGTTAGGCTCATATCACTGATGTAACTACCGTGATCCATATACAATGGAAAGGGCATTTCTACAGATGGTTCACGAAGTAAAGTACATTCGTTGTCACGCTCACCACAAGCAACCTGTAATAATAATATTCATTAGCGTATTTACGTAAATAATAATACAACTCCTAAAATTTTCCAGCTTTATAGCACAGTTTCATATTTTTTAATTTTCATTAAGTGTAGTCAACGGACGGCAAGCTTGCAGGTGTAATGGAGGATTTGCGATGGAGCGCGGATACTAAGGGGTAATAGACTCATATCCAAATGGATTAGCGCTCCAGTGCAACATTCACAGTCTTTTATATCAAAGCAATTAGTCCGTCGACTATATGTAAAACTTTAAACTGAGAATACAAAATACCGACCATTTGCTTGGGCGACGTCAGAGTCTGCTTGTTCTGTCCACAGCGATAAATGTAGTACAAAAATATTATAATTAGGCCAATAAAGAAAACGCACATTTTATTGGGTACTATCTGAAAAAAGAACAGAAAATTACATTTAAAATGCCTAAGCCATTCGTCCACGAAGATATAATCGGCATATGCAATGGTATACGGTACGACGCGAAGTTTATTGGAGCGCGCCCTAGCAATGGTGCTCCAAAAAGCGGACTAGTCAATGATACAATGTACACCTCTAACTTCTTCTTTTGAAACAATTAATTTATATTAGTGATATAGCCCTCTGAGCGCTTAGTTTCTTCAATATTCACAGGGCTCGGAAAAAGCCGTCCGGGACGTCTCGTTTCTTAAATTTTTGGCCCCGGCCCGTGAAACTCAAAGCCAATGATATTCAGGAGAAGTTAACTTTTGGTTCTGAAACATGTTTAATAAGTTACCTGCTGGTTTAGTAGAGGCGCTGGGCTAACAATGGAAGGAGTAGTGCTAATCTAAATAATAACAATATATATATGTCACATTCATTAGTGTTGAAATCTTTTTAAATACTCTTAAGTAACACTAATTAAAGTGCTTAACAAGTAAAATGGTTTGCGCCTCCCTATGCACTAACCAACGAGAAAGTTTATTTTAGAGTTGGGTATCACGGTCAGAGATAATTAGCTCAAACAAGCAAACGGCTGCAGTGATCGGTGTTGTTTAAAGATTTCAAAAATTGCTGGCTCTGTGGCAAAATTAAACTTCCATTATATGGTTCGAAGCGCATTTTTCGGTTTGTTGTCGGAAAAATATTATTGTACTAGTTTTGTTTTGTATGATATTCAGAAAATGACAAATACGCAATTGCGGAAGCATGTGTATACCGCCGCGGTCTGAGGTCCTTTGTTTGTTGTAGACTATAACAATACTTTACTCGGTTATTTATAAGCTTCTAGCAACTCACAGTAGGTAATTGTGTGCTCGTGGTAGTTATTCTAAACGCATAGAAACTGTTTCTAAAATAATCATAATATTAGACTTTGTCTTATCATTGATTAAAAACACTATAGTCAAATTCAAAAGTAATGAGGCAGTGTATGCTGCGTATTTCGTTATTTTTAACACTGCCCCACATACACAGTGCTTCGCCCTCGCCCGGAAGGAACGTTTGAAAGGAGCCGTCTCTGCTTAGAAGTTTTCAAAATGAATGACCCAAACCCTGCGCCGAGCGAAATCGACAGTTACTGTGATACGAGTGATGTAAAGGAATGTAAAGGAACACCAAACACAATGTTTTGATTTTACCTTATAATTTTTGAGAAATGGAGTTTTATTACTTTTAAATAGATTGTGTGCAAAAACAACTATAAATGAGTAGTTTGACGAACAGTCAACAGCAAAAATGAGAAAAGATCTTCGCAGGTCTATACAACTTCGGTCATTCGTTAGACAATTATCTACATCCGAGAGCCCGAGTTACAGAAATCAAAAATATTTACCTGTAAGGATCCATCGGCAGTTTCTCTCAGTGGTTCTTGTCTCTAAATAATTCCGTTCTATAAAATAGGACCCAGCTATGAAAAATGTTTATTTGTTTTTTTATTAAATATTTTAAATATAAATTTTTTTTGAAGTATTCATTTAGCAAACATTGAATGGAAACATTTTTTAATAGTTTTTTTTCTTACTTTTCGACCAGGGTTGTCCGGAAGTGAAATTTTTATTTTCGGAAGTCGGAAGTCGGAAGTCGGAAGTCGGAATTCCGGACAACCCTGTTTGCGACCTCTATATTTTGGAATTCTACTTTAAACTCATTTTTGATTGGGAAAGATATGAAAAGTAAAATTAAAAGGAAATTAACACTGAAAGTAGTTTAGTTAAATACTGTATCTAAATAACTAATTATTATATATTACCGCGTATAAATACTGTGAAACCGGAAACAAACCCACGATAATGTGAACTATCCCTTTTTCTATATGTCGCCGTGGGGAAGTGACAAATGTTGAAAGGAGAAGTTAGCAAGATCAAGTTCAAAACAGAAAGATTTAGTTTCCCAAATAACATGACTTTGGGAGCTGAGGCGGCGTATCAGACATTTGCAAGAATTCTTTCTTCGGGGCGGAATCGAACCATCGACCTCGAGATTTAGAGGCAAAGCTTCTATCCACTGGGCCAATTCGTCCCGTGATAGATATTATATATTTGTTCAAGCATGTATTTAGGAATAATATTTGCATTTTCTGTATTTTTTTTTAGTATTGTTAAAGACAAAATCCGTAACGCAATAGCAACGAGACCTGTATAGTGATGCCTTAATAAAACAGTTTATATTCTGCTCTTAAAAAAGTATTTTATTCCGATATGGTTCTAAGGAATTCGGCAAGAAGTGTTCCAAAATTACTGAGACACCTTCAAAGGAGAAAACTAAATCAAAACAAAGTACCACAACTAGTACAGTCACAAATTCAAAGGAAACTACTACATCACAGACCCCAAGTGATAATTTAGTTTAGAATAATAGATGTATTTAGTTAATAGATTTTATAAGAATATTCTATGTTTAAGATTATAAATATTGTAAACATAATAAAGAGATATCTATATTTGATTTTGTTTTATATTACAAAACTATATCAAGAGTTACAAATACATTTTAATCTATCCATTTTTACCAGTATGTCCATCTTTCAACTCAGTATTATAGTTCTATCGATTTAAACATTAAAATGGAGACGAAATTTTTGAGTAGACAGTGCCTTTAACATTTTAAAAGTAAAAGGTTTTTTATATATACAATACAGCCATAGTAACCCACTAATGTGCAGGATCTCCCTCGTGCCTTTAACTATATCTCCCGGATGAATAGAAATCTTCCTAACATTAACTTTGGATAACAGAAAGACTTTGTTTACAAAAAAAAAACATAATTCCATACAGGATAATCCTAAAAACAAATCCCCTAAGGAATAACACGGCCTGTACATCTCGAACACAAATTGTCAATCGGAGAGTATAATTCTCCAAATTGACAAAATGCGTCCTAAATGGACAGGACTTTACTTATTAGTTAGAGAGAGTACTAGAAACACTAGCTAAATTTACAGATGTTGAAGGACACCTTCGCCTGCAGCGTATTTCGGATGGGAAAAGGAACGCGACGAGAGAGCTACAACTGTTAAAGAGAACGCAGACAACCTTTTGAAAACGGACTTTTTGGGCTGTAGTAAATAACATTTACACAGAACGTCAATAATCATCAAACTTTACAATTTATGTTTTTCAAAAGGGGGGGGGGGGGCAAAAT
>JAQGAV010002382.1:0-15992 GCA_034691345.1 Phasmarhabditis papillosa
ATATTGGTCGATGGATGCCAGAAGGAACCCTCAAGATTGTCGACAGAAAAAAACACATCTTTAAACTATCTCAGGTACTAATGATATTTGATTTTACTTCAACTAATTATTTGTTCAGGGCGAATACGTAGCTCCAGAAAAGATTGAAAATATTTATTCTCGTTCTGGATTCGTCGCACAGTCATTTGTATATGGAGAATCATTGAAGACCTGTCTTATAGCTATCATAGTTCCAGATCATGAAGTAAGCAATCATTTTAGGTAAATATATTTATTTTGTTTTTAGGTTTTGATACCGGCTTGTGAAAAACAATTGGGTCTTACTGGAACTTTTGAAGAATTGTGTGCCAAATCTGAAGTAAAGAAACTCATTCTCGATGACATGATTAGTGTGGGAAAGAAGGCTGGACTTCACTCTTTTGAACAGGTTTATATTTCTTCGTCCTCAATATATTCATTTATTTAGGTGAAGGATATCTATGTATCAGCGGAAGCTTTTTCCATTGAGAATGATCTTCTAACACCCACTCTCAAGTCAAAGAGACCAAACCTCAAGAAAGTCTTTGGATCCCAGCTGACTGATATGTATTCGAAATTGACTTAATTTTTTATATAAGCATTTTCTCTTTATATGTTATTGTTTTCGCCTTTTTACTCTACGGGTATTATGACTTACTATTATTGTATTATACTTCTTGTAGCATGCGATTTGACAAGCATTTATTGTTGTGTGCCATTTATTTACCTATGATTAACAATCCCGTTTTATCAGATTAATACCTGTGATGATGTGTTTTAGTTTGTAATAATTTAACAGTAATAAATTTTTTACATTTGATAATTAATGGTTTGTATTAGTTTAGATTCTGGTGCGTAAGCGCACCGCTAGTATCGTGGAATTGTAACTTTGTTTTATCGGACTTAATCACGCAGAGGTGTGTGGTTATTTAAATTCAAATTGGTGAAGTATAAAAGTAGCAGATACGCCTCAGTTATGTGGGAACTGTCCATCAAATGCCTATTTCTGAACAAGTGTTTACCACGTAGCAGGAGTGATAGTACGGAACATTGATTATTTTTGCTTCACAGTTATTGAGTCGCGCGTTACAATTTTGTTGGAGGAAACTACATGTACCTGAAAATCCCTCACCATTAAATATTACTTGCATATTAATTACAAGTAGTTTGGTTTGTCTAGTTGAGAATTGTAATTCATGTTTGCTAAGTGTAATATAAGTTATTTTGGTTCAACCAGTATACTAAGATACTATTTTGCTCATGGAGGGCTGTAGTATAACTGATATATGAAATATAGGTCGAGGTATACTGCCAAAGTACTGCATTCCCTTCGTGAAGGGAGCGTTGTGCTAGTCGTGAACCTCATTGCCAGAAGCTTGAGTATACATAGCGATGTGGGCTCTTTTTGCATAATTAAGAATCTAAATTTAGCACATATCGTGCCTCTAGGCAGACGAGTCTTCCGTTCCAGTTGAATTCTCTCTTCAAACATTTCGCTCCGCCCCTTGGCCGAAATATCGATTATGCTACATTCCTAGTTGCGTACTCTTGTTAGCCGTGGGTGATAATATTCCAATCCATAATTTATGATTTATCAAATTGATATCCTGTAATATAAATCACCGACAAGTTGGCATTCCCACTTTAGCGATATCAAGACTCCGCTACGCTCGGATGCTTCATTACAGTTACTAATCTTTGTTTTCATTGTATCCAGGAATTTGACCATTTATATATATTTGTTTTCGATCATTGTGTAATTTTCTGCTCAAAACGATTCGATGGCCTTTATATTAGCACAGTGAACAGTTTTTGAAACAGTTAGTGGAACCTGTGAGGCTTATGAGTTGATTGTTATCTTGCGCATAGGTTCCAATAGTTGACAGTCGCCATTTACAGTTGATAAATTGAAACAACATTTTTAGAAAACAAATCTAAGCGATTTCCTCTACAAAAACGAACCCACAGTGTAATGCAAAAACTAGCTGAAAGCTGCAGCTGTGCCAGAACGCTCGCGATTCGATTTTGTTTATATTTGACATCATTGTTTAATAATTAATTTGTTTTATAAACTATTACTGCTGCCTGATTGATTTGATTAGCAGGTAAATGATTTTCGGGATCAAAACTATCCTAAATTTGAAGCTTATTACCCTCATCCGATTTATTTCTAAACTCATTCAATATCGCAAGATAACCTTTTCTATCTTTATCTGTTAGACAAGTTGTTATATCGTTCTATTCCTTTCGTCTAGACTGCTTTATTTTGCATTGGAGTGATTATGTATTATCATTGTAACTTTTTTTTTAGAAATGAGCGTAGTTCCGGGTAGCTGGGCCCGGGTATCGAATGCAGTGCAGGATCCTCTCACAAATGTAGCACTAGCGCAAGATGAGGTGGTGAAGGTTCAGGCTCAGGATGGCGATTGGTAGGTTGTACATTCAAGTTATTTGAGCCGGTAAAATCTGACTGAACGCTGAATACTTGTTAATGTTCGTCGTGCAATCGTCATCGAATACTTTGTTTCCAGGTTTGCTGTCAATACGCTGAATGGAGTTGCAAGCCGGGCGCCCACTGTTCTTCTAACGCCAATTTCAAATCCCCTGAGGTATGTTGTTACCTATATATTTCATTGGACAGTCCCGCAATCTTCTTAGATAATTCATTCTAGGACGTCTTCGGAGACATTATATTGTTCTGTGGCACCATTCGAAGCTCAAAGAGATGGTGACCTAGCCTTCGGTATTCACAGTCTTATAGGTATTTATTATTTGAAGAAAATAAGTAACTGTTGTTAGTTTAGTAGCAGATGGAGTCGTTGAAGAAGGTTGGCTAAGCGGAACCGTCGTCACAGACACTGGAAAGCGATTAGGTAGTCCAGGAACTTTGCCAAATACTTACGTTGTTCAGGTAAATATATAAAGAGCACTATTGGAAATTATTGGAAGAACAAATAAGTGATAAAAGTTTATATTTCAGCTGGCCGGTTATACGGCTCCCCAAAATGGCAGTGTTACACCGAGAGATGTAGCCCCAACAAGCATACCAACCTCGTTCACAACAGATTTCTCCAATGACGTCCGGTTTCGAGGAAGTGAAGTCGCGCCTTATGCCAGAGCAAATTACCCATTTCAGTGAGATAAATTGAGCCTACGGAAAAGTTTTTCTTTTACAGAGGTAACGACAATTCTGAATTGTCATTCAATGCCGATGAGATCATCACCATCGTAAGAAGGATAGACGCCGATTGGTTAGAGGGAAAGATTGGGAACAGAAAAGGGATGTTCCCTCAATCATTCGTGCAGGTTCGTCGAGAAAATGCGAACACTGATGTTCTGCGTAGAAGCGAGTAATGGAATCTCAGAATTTTCATAATATGCTGTTATTAAATGTCAATAACGTATCCGCCTTTTTAGATTGTCGTTAATTTACCAGGAGAGTCATCAAGCGAAACGGATAACAGGCGGAATAGCAGCATGGAAGATGGAATCGGGTAAGCAAGCCAGGAATGATGTGCTCTCATACAATCACGAACTATGAAACTGAATACTCTAAAACTATAGTCGGCTCCCAATAATAATATATATCCTAGGTATGCGATTGTCCGACACGACTTCCAAGGAAGGCAAAAAGATGAGCTTAACGTGAATATGGGAGACTGTGTCAGGGTGCTCCAATTGGTTTGTTCATTACGTTTTGCTTATGTGTTTCTATTTCGTACTTAGGTTAGTTCATACATATTTTTTTAGGTGAACAACGATTGGGTTCAATGCCGGGATCCGAACACGGAGTCACAAGGAATCGTGCCGATAGGATTTTTGGAGATGTACTTGGACGATGAAGACGACGAAACGCCCCAACAGAAAGCGAGCAGGCCCACTAGCTCCGTCGATCCAGCGGTAAAACTTAATATTGTTATGGAATTTTCTAAAATGTTTTATTTCAGTTTGGTGCGCGACAAACATCTGCATCCGCTTCATCATCGTTTGGATCTGACTGGAAAGTACCACCATCCACGTTCGATGAGACCCAAGGAGTTTCGTTCACTCCATGTAAGCAAATCATTTTACTTCACTATATATCTGTAGTATCTCGGACGGTAAATCCCTCTTACAACGCATTTCACGAATACCTATTTAATAATTACGGGAAACACTTTCAGCCTTCACTCAAAATCACGATTGGGCCACATTTGGCGAAGAATGGCTTGCTCCTGAAAAGAAGACAGCTCCACCAGCGAGGCCTCCTCCTCCAAAGGTTAGCTGAATTGTCCTATGGTTTTTATTATTTATTGTCTTAGGCCATTTTCACCACCCCGCCTTCTGGTACTGAAGAGCTGTCGCTTACCGAGATGTTTGGTCCTCCAGGCAGTTTGGATCTGCCTTCTACTAGGGTTCTTCCTAGTATGTCAACTGGTAGTGATCCCGAAGCATCCACGCCAGAGGAGAAGAAAGAAAAACGAAATAAGGTTGGTAAACGAACTAACATGGGCGCATGGCTCTATCATGAAGTAGTTTATTTTGCTGTACGGTGTGAATCTCAGGGACCAATTATGTATTCAATGCGTGTACGTTGCACCTTCTCCATGAAATTTTTATTACATTGGTATTCATTACATGATCAAGATTGCCTAGTACCTGATTCATGAGCATGATTATTCAACGCACCGTTCAAATTCTAATTTTTTTCAAGTAGTTTTTCATTTCTAGGTCCTCGAAGAGTTGATTGGCACCGAAATACAATATATAACAGATATAACATCATATGTCGAGGTAAACTACTGTGTGTTTTTTCTGCATATAGTACTGTTTAGGCTGTTGATTCTAGCACTCGTCTCAGTGCTAAACAGAAGACAATTTTGAAGAACGGTTGTGCCCAAATAACACAGCTTGCACAGATTCTGGTCCAATCTCTGACTGGAGAACAAGGTTTCTACTGATTTAGGTTTACTTTACAACGTCTCGTTTTAGTGAAAGAATGGGACCAACAAGCAGTTGGAGCTTGCTTTCTTGCTCTGCGTAAGCCATTTGCTCAGACTTACGGCTACTATTTCCGAAATATTGAACATATCAATAATCTTCTCAATTCTACGGTCAGCAGTCATTTAAAAAATTGAATCATTGGTTTATTGTAGGTCTCCGATGCGAAGATAGAAGAAGCATTAAAAGAAGTCGTCACCAAGATGCGAGCGGCTGGAGCCGGAGTATTCGATACATCAACAGCGGTCTCTAGACCAGTTCAGCGGGCTGTTAAGTATCCACTATTCCTGAATGAAATCGCAAAGGTTAGATTATTAGTAAGATGTTAGTCCTGGAAGTCGGTTTTCCGATATATAAGTCTCTGACTAGGTTATCTTGTTAACAACGTAAGAGTACCGGTCTTCTTTTGACGTTTCTAAAATATTATGAAGCCGATGAAGAATGATAATTTTTCAGTATACCCCAATTCATCACCCGGATCATCCCAAGTTGCTAGAAGCAGTAAAACAAATGTCAACATTAGGGCAGAAAATGAACGAAAGCAAACGACGCAAAGAACTAGGCTAGTACATCTATATAATTAATCAACATATTTTTTTCAGCTAAGAAGTACAGCGAAGAACAGTCTAATACATCAATTGGAGACAAGTTCTCGAAGCTGACCATACATTCGCTGAAGAAGAAGACTAACAGATTCACCTATAGAATGGGATCGTCTATGGGAATTATAAAAGTGGTGAGTTATTTTTTCAAATCATCGAATCCCGTTGATGTTCCGAAGTATTTTAAATGTGATGCTGTCTATGTTCGCGTTAATTCAGAAAATCTAAATTGGTGTCTGTATTTATTTTAATTTCAGACACGTGACACAGAATTCGAGCGATTGGTGAACGAGTTGGATGGATGTGAACGTCGATTGGTTAGGTTCAACTATATGCTGGTCATATACAAGAAGAAGATGTTCTTTGAAACGAGACAACTCTTACAGAAACGACTGATTGACGTTCGTAAGTAACCCATATCGTTTGAGTTGGTAATACATTTCAATTCAGGAAAGAAGCAAGTTTCGATCGCTAATATGAACGTAGAAAAGCAGATCGAACCCTTCCTTGGTCAACTAAAACTTTTTGCTGAGATGCTGAACATAAAGTAAGTACCTGGACTATGGAAGAAACGTTACGTACCCAAGCTCAATGATACAGAGTAATTATTAGATATACCAGATCAATTGTTTGCTAAACTTTCTAAAAGGAATTCCTAGGGATTAATCTTGTTTTTGTAGACATTGCATCCTTCACTTCTTCTATTTTGTTTCTTCTATTCGCAAAATTCGACATTACCAATGGGTTACCAATCGTATATTTTTAGAGCCCGAGATGAAATCGTGAAGGCATTACGAGCAATTCCAAAGAAGTTAATCAAGAAAAGAAACGACAAATTAATGGACTGGGAAGCTGCAAAGCAGAAAGGAAACTCAGTAAGATCAACAAATGTCAACCTCTGTCGTATACTGATCCTTTCAGAATGCAAATGGAAAATTCCTTGATTTTGAAGCCCTCAACTCTCAAGTGAAGCAAACCGTGCCGAAAGTCATCGATGTGCTTGTGAAGGTATATAAGCGGAGTTTTAAAGCTGTACTGTTTTGCTTTAAGGTCCTACGTGAAGTTATGGTTGCTGTTCGGGCCTTGGATGATAATCTCTTGTCGAAGTTCAAAGACATTTACAATTCAGCAGCTCAAGATGCATCCACTAATCCATACCAGGTTTCAAAAAAAAATATTTGTTTTATCCAAACATGATATTTAGATGCAACTACTCATCGTTCTTTCAATACCGTGTTTTGCCAGCTTTTTTGATCCCAATAGACTGCAGCCCTTACAAATGATACTGACAAAGGTTCGGAAAGTATAGTTCAGTTCCACGTCGTCGTTCACCTCAATAATCCGTATTTATTTATTTAATTTTTTTGTGAATTTCACATGAGAAAATTAACGATTGTTGAATACCTCAAACATGAACGCGTTTTCATTAATGATCGTTGATCATTTATTGCTTTAGGCCGAGAAGAAGCATCGAACTCGTGGATCGGTATCCAAATCAACTACTGCAACAACTCCAACAGCCCCAACGACAGTTTCAAATGCATTTGCTGCTTTTGAAGAAGGTTAGCACAGCGTATCAACAATATTTATGTTTGTTTTCTAGAAGCTGCCAAATTAAACGCCACTAGCTCTAAGCGATCCTCTATTGTCGCTGAGCTGAAGGTTTTCCGTGCACAAACATCTGAAGAGAGACAAGCCATATTATTAAAAGCGGAGCAAAAGTGAGCCAATAGTTCTTCTCTGAATGCAAAGTTTCCTTTAAGGGGTCGCCGTGTGGATATGTATCGTTGCAAGCAAGATTGGCCTGCTACCATGGAGGCCATTGAGGAGACTATGATCAGTGGAAAGCATCTGATTGTCAAGCAAGGAGATGCTGTGCTGGCTGTGAAAAGAGACGCGAATAGCACTGCTTGGTAAGCAAGATATCAGATTTTCCGCTCTCTATGTGTCATGTATTATGGGTTGTCTTCATTGAAGAAAATTTGTTTTGTGGCAGAATCTTATAGCAAATACAATGTTTTATTAAGTTTTTTAGGCTATGCTATAATGGATACTACAATGCTGTTCTACCGAGTGCTATCTTGACTCCGTGGTATGGAGCAAGAAATTTGACATCAGCATCTGGTTAGTCTATTTTATTGAAGACTAAAATATTTCATGTTGTTCAGCTGTTCAATCTTCGTTGACAACTCAGCAACCGCAGCAAATGGCTGCCCGACCACACAGCACTCCACTGAAGCAAGAGGCTAATAATTTGATAGGTGAATATCTGAACGTGAAAAAGATTCCGTAATCGGCTATGTACAACATGGATGATATTTTTTGTTAGATATATTGCCTAGCAAATCAATCATATATATCGAATAATTATTTTCTTTTTAGATTTGGACGATCTCTTCGGTGGGCCAGCGATCGACACTACTCCTGTCCTGTCAGCCACACCAGTTCCTGTTCTCGTTCCAACTCTCGTCGGAGCTGCTGCTTCAGCCAATGCTTTCTCGGATCAAATGATTCCCTCGCAAAGCCCACAAGTGCCACAACAAACATTTGCTCCATCATCAGGCAGAAGTGGAGAAAGGTAAATTAAAATTGAACATATTCTTGTTAAACTGATACGCCGGAAATGGTTACTTCGCTAATCGATGAATTTTAAATGAAGTGAAACGAAATGCGTCGTATATTATAATTCTTCAGTATTTATCAAAATTCTAAAGTTATCATTTCAGCAGTTTATTCGATGGTGTTGTTTCAATTGACTGGGGCAAGTCCTCAACAGCAACAATGTCCAATCCATTCGAGATCTCGTCTGCAAACAGAACTCCATCTATGCCAAATCTGCCACAAATGCTCAACGACAGCACCCAACCAATGTTTCCAGTCAGTTTCGACGATTCGCCAACTAAAGGTATGTTATCAAGTCAATTCAATATATGTTTGCTGCTCAATGTTCGGTAATGACTCCTAGCGCGAAATATGAATGTGATAATTTTGCAATAGGGACATGCTATAGCATACTGAGACTAAATAAATATTCCCCTGACTCATTGTTCGTGTATCATCAAGCGTACATTTAATTGTTTTATTTCAGGATCAAGCTCAGTTATATCCCATTTGCCACCTCCAGGACCGGCTCCTACTAGACCATCTGTATCACAGCCAGTCATGCAAGCAGCTCCAGCTCCCTCCCAGGATATGTTCACTACTTTATGGGAGCAGATTAAAGATCAGCCATTGAGTGCTATGGCCAAAAGGTTTGTATTGTGATCAGTAAGTGCAACTAATCGTTTTGCTTCCAGAAGTGAGTCTCCACTTCCATTGATACCGATGCGACCGGATCCAATTCCACTTCAAACAATCCAGAATCAATTTGCCAATTATCCTTCACCATATTATTCGAATGTCGGTGGGCAGACACCCACAGCCGCCACATCTATGTATCCCGCTCTACAACCATCTTATGACACTGTGCCATCGAGTGGATTTAAGTATTCTACCGCTCCTCCCATGTACAGCATGCCACCTCAATATGATGTGGTCCCTATTGGGAATGTGCTAAAATCGACCCCACCAATGCCATTAGGTCAGTTAATGTTTTTTAAATAAGTCACTTAATTTATTTGTTCAGCAAGTTCTCAACTCTATGAAGTTCCCCCACTAGATGTCTCACAATTATCTCATTACGATGCTCCTCCATCTGAAGCAGTCGAGTCTCCGCTGGAAAAGGAGAAACCAGAGGTTAGCAAACCCTAACATATGCATTTTGACATTTGTTTTTAGATTGGCAAAGTTCGTGTATGCTTCGACTTCCAACCTGTCGGAGTTAACCAAATCGCAGTCAAAGAAGGCGAGCTGATGTCTCTCATTCAGGTAATATTTATTTATTTGTCAATAGCGTGAGCAACAATGTATGGATGTGTTATGATGCTCTGCGAATTGTATGCCAGTCTCAGATAATGATATCTGTGTGTGCACTGGATACTCGAGATGCTCATAATTCAATTAAAAATTCAGCATGCTTAAGAACTACCTCTCGACAGTGCTAATGTTTTTTGATGTCCCTTTCGGTTTCATTTCTTTCGACATTGTCTAAAGCATAAATCTAAAGCTCAGTTGCAGCTCAATCTCTATTGTTCTTGCATTATTATACATAATGGCAAATGATGACGTGTTTAATATAATTCCTTGTAGGGACACGACGATGATGGTAACCCCGAATGGATTTGGGTTCGTCGCGCCGTCTCTGGTGAGAACGGCTACATTCCTGCCGCCTATTGCGCTGCTGTCTGAAGCAGCCAATCAATAACAATTTAGATTACCCAACGTTGGTATTTTTACGTGTAAAAACGATGCTATCCTATTCATATTGTCATAGTCATAATATATTATTTATTCTAGATTAATACTAATATTTCTTCAAATTATTCATGCTCAGAAATTTTATTCTTCTTGCCCATCCTTTTCATTTACTATAGAATATGTAGATTATTTTTTGATATAGAGCTTATAACATTTCTTCTGTGAGCATAATAACAATACGCTGTACCCTTAATTTTCTGTGATATCTTCCTGTTTTCTTCTTTGCTTAATCTTGTAGGTTTGTAATAGTATGTGATCACTCTACCCTATCTTGTCCTATCTGCAGCCCCGTGTGTCTCTTCTGATTTATACCAAAAATAAAGATTGTGCAAATTTAGTCGGTTTTTATTATTTCATTGGGGTGACATTTAATCGAGATATTTTGAGAAATAGAATTGATCGAGGTGGGATTCAGTAAATAGTGTCCCAAGAGCACTCTCTACAACTAATTTGCTTATGGAATTTTGAGTCAATGAACTGATACCAATCGGCTTCAATTTTCGATACCATCGATCTCTTCGTAATTTCTGAAGGAAGGCAACTAGGAGGACCACAGGGTTATTGGATATCGAAAGCTATTCAGTTGCGATAGTTTTTTTCTTGACTTCTATGCTAGGCAATTGAAGAATTACGTTTCAGAACAGCACCTTTCAAATGAAGTCTTCATTTGTAATAAAACTATTAACATAAAACCCATTTAAAATAAAACAATGACAATTTTTCGGCACAATCACTTGGTTGCTTACAATATTGATACATACTTATTACGAAAAAAATACATTTATAATAAGAAATTTGGCAATATCGGTACTATTGGAATAACTTGAGGGAAGGATAACTGATTCGTGTTCGAGGCAGGAAATAAATGTAATACTTTTGGAAACCTCAAATAAGGAACTAGACAATCTATTGAACTACTAAAATAACGAAACCCTTGACATAAGAGGAGTAGAGGAATACCGTTGAATGTTAATGAAGATTTTAAAGGCTAGATTTTGCTTTTCCTGTTGGGAGCCCAATAACTGGCTTGAGTTCGGAGCCCTCTTCTGGACATTCAGTGGGAACAGGTTGATGGCGAGCTCTGAAAGGTGGAATTGGTAATGAAATAGTATAGATGTTTATTTATGATTAGCATGGACCAGGTATCTTGGGGACCAAGGTATCCGGGGATCAAAAAAACCGAAATTTCAAAAAAAGTGCTGTAGCAAAAGTAATTTATGAGAAAAATAGTCCTATTTTTATTTGGCTTAGGCACCCATGCCACTCTTGTTTAACTTTAGCCCCACTCTATGTAACTTTGACTTCAGGTTTTTTGAAATCTTTCGGTCTCCCAGATACATTGGTCCCCCGTGGTCCCCAAGAAACCTGGCCTTAGAATGCTACCTAATGCGGTTATGGAGTATGAATTACTGAAAAGTTTTTATTAGAAACTAATAAAACAATATGCATGCAATTAGATAATTGGAGTCCTGTCAGCTGGGTCAGGTTCCCGTTTTGAATTAAGTCAGGAAACCGAACCAATGCTTCCTTCCCCACCCAATCATCTATGAATTGATAATAAGTGACTTGCTTATTCACGGTACAGATTCATTCGGTTCAACTGATCTAACTTCGGTTTTCTAGATATTCTTTCTTTCTAAGTTGCTAACCTATAGGGATACATGCTGTAGACAAAGACTGCTCCGATGACAAACGTGGCTCCGAGAATAAACAAAAGGGTTGGTCGGAAGTCGAACAGGAACACCGCCAGAACACAATTCAGAACAATAGCGAACGAAGTGGCGAAGGCCTGAATATTATTTATTGTTTTGCAACCGAAGACTACTGCACTATCTGTGGACAATGCCTAGCCTTTCTGCATATTTCGAGCGGGTGTATTCCCGTTTCGGAATAAGATATGTTTTGTCTATTTCTTTAGCATAGGGGTGAGAGAAGGCGTGCCAGACCGGCCCGTTTATCAAAATGTTCCAAATTTTCGTCACTGGACTCAACTTTTCTATCCGGGCCGGTAGTTAAAGTTCCCATCGCTGTTATATCAGTTGTACTCCGGTGGTTAGGAACACTTGGGGTTCCATGCTCCTACCTAGCTCTTCCATGATTGGAGAAACTCGCCCCAATTCTTGAACATCGCTGTTTATAACTTCACATTCTATTGATTAATTTAGTAGTCATCCTAATATTTCATGCTCAAGTATCCTTCATTGCCTTACCTTAAGGATATTATCCGCATACTTGATGACCACGGCGACCACCAGACCTCCGAAGGCGGAAATGCTTACAGTAACCCAGACGGCCCAGTCGAAACCCTGTAGAAGATTCGAGAAGATATCACCATTGGCGAATACGGCAGCACTGTCTTTCACCTAAAACAGAACTAACTTCTAACATCTAGGATGAATTTTCGACCCCATTTTTATGATATTTTCTAACACAAAAACGAAAACAGATAACTTTTAAATAACTCGTTTTGTTTTGTCTACCGGCGCGCCGGAACATATTCATGGGCAAAAACTTCAGCTATTCTATAGAATTTTAAGTAGCTGTTAGTTACTGAGTTTTTGTAGAGTCGATGTTTTATTGTTTAAACAATTGATATATCGAAATTGGTGTTACTGGACCAATGGCAACATCAAAAACGATCAGGATGAGAATTAGATGTTAGCCAGGGTTCTTTAAATATTGTGTGCTTTGAGCTCTCAATGGACCGGACCCGGGCCCTGCTTGAGGCTCTGGATAGACCCAATACTCACAAAAGCCATTCCCAGAGCAATAAAGAGGGAAGGCAGAGCCAGTTGGATGTTTCTAATCCAAATTGAGACATTTGAACCCTTCAGTATCTTCTCGAAATAGATTCCGGCAAATCCGGAAAGACAGCACGCAATGATGACAGCAACAAATCCTGGAATGTTGGCTTCTTTGCAAGATTATATTCCGTGTCTATCACACGGCTCGCCAACGGAGACAGTGATATTAAAGGACTGTGATCTCATTTTAAACTCTCCCGTTATGTTAGGGCGCGGCGAGCCGTGATCGTAAGTCGTAAGTCTTTATAAGTCGGGCCGACATTTTCCCACCCCTGGGAAAACTTTTAAAACGAATATTATAGTCACGAAGGGCACCTTGGGCTAGAAAATTCTTATATTTAAGGTTTCCATCCGGCTTCGGTGGTGTTTGGGTAATTGGAAGCTTAGAGTACCCGAGTTCTAACTTAAATGCTGAAAAATACATCAGTGTTTTGTTTCTTAACTCCTTATTATTCTTACGCTAAGTTTGCTAACTAACCAAGAATAGGATTCTGCTCCTTGACTTCCCGCTTGGCTCTGGCAAAAGCTTCTAATGTTGGTGCGACAGTAGACCAATCAGAGTCAACAGCTTCCGAAGAAGTGTCGTTTGATGTAGCAGGAGTCTGGAAGAAGTAAATTAATAGAAATTTTTATTACAATATAGTCAAATGCTTCAAAACTGTGGAATCTTCCAAGCAATTGATGTCACAGTACTCATCAAACAATTGTAATTGCTTATCAGAAAAATAGTGCTCAAACCTAGAGCTAGATGTTGGTATCCTGAGGAGAGATAGTGTTCAATAAAACAGAATATACTTTTGAAAGAAAGCCTCCCAATCCACACATTTATTGTTCATTTTTATTCAACAAAGTTGTTTCCCTGGACACCGCGCTGGTATCCTAGCTGTTGCCACAGACTATATACATAGCTATGAATCTTAATATAGGAACTAATTCATTTTGTTTTAACCCTTCGAATCTTTGTCACTTTTGTTCGGAAACAGTTTATATTTAGTCAATGAGGCTCCTCTAGTCGAATTCAAAAGTAAAGAAGACGTGTTAAAGCATTAAAAGGCCCATTTCTTAAGACTTAAGACCTTTAGAGTTTGCAAAATACGCAAAAGACAAGGTTTCTTTTCTTTTGAACAACACTATAACTAACCATGAATTGTTCCATAAGTGCATCTAATGATGTTGTTGGTGGTACTGGTGACAGTTCAGTGGTAGTAGTCGAGATAGCAGCTAGCGACTCCTTAAGGGCCTTTTCACGTTCCGAAGCGAACTTCTGATCCTAAAAAGCGATATGTAGAATTATTCAGTAATTGTCCGTCAATTGTTAGAATATGAGAGGGAAAGGAATCAACTGGCTCAAGCAAGGAGCTGTGCCAGAATTCAGGACCCGTTTCCGGGATAGTTATGCATTCCGTATAAGCAGAGCTGGTTAACGGCCCGGCCCTGCCTGAAATTTTGAAACGAAGGGCGGACGGGGCCGGCCGGATAACCACCTCTGCGTATTAGGCCAATTGCTTAATGAGCATAAAGCTTTTTCACATGTTCACATCGAATGTTAAGAAGACTTTTAAATGTTGAGAAGGGCCGGGTTAGCGTTTAGAATGTTTTGCGGGGGGCGTGGTTGCTCAATGGTTAGAAGCTTCGCCTCATAAACCACAGGTCGATGGTTCAAATCCCCCCGAAGAAAGAATTCTTGCAAATTACGCAAAAGTTCTGATTCGCGCTCTGTTTCAGATTTTATTTCCATTTCCATGCCGACTTACAAACTGTACGACTACAACTCCGGCAAAGAGGAAGAGTAGAGCAATCCATTGTTGAATTGACAACTTTCTCTTTAAAACAAGAACGGTGAAGACGGCGGTCGTTAGGATTTTCAATTGATATGTTACCTAAAATATGCTTAACTTGTAAAGTTATAAACATTCTAAATCTGTTGAAATTTAGGTAAAGTGGCTAATCAACTTAAAACCATTACACTGGTCGTCATGTTTTTATTCTTGAATATTTTTCGGGTTTTACAAATGAAAAATGTATTCATCTCTTGAAAGTGTCTATGAATTCCAGTTGTGACGTGGTACCACCCACTAAGTTACTAGACCACCCTGTACGAGAGGTGGTTATCAGGCCGGTCCTGTCTAGTTTTCAAAATTCCAGGCCGGGCCGGGACGGATAACCACCTCTGCCCTAAACTAAGAGCATTCCGACACGGGCCTAAATTTCGACCCAAATTCGCACGCTTCATTTTAATAACATTTCTCCACTACAACCTACCATATAAGTAGCTGGCGATAGGTTATCTACTGCCACATACAGTAGAATATTCTGTATAGTATACACAAATGCGGGTACAAACACCTTTAGAGTATCACGCCAATGATTATAAAACTGATCCCAAATGGTACAGAAGGCTCTAAAACCAAATTGGATTAAATGGTTCGGTTGAGAACAGGGTAGACCCGAATTTCAACCGGGAGCTCGTTTTTTTCGGGTCGAGTTGCCCAACTCTAGAACATTGTAAACTAGTAGTAAGGCCTTGTCATAACAACCCGGAGAAAAAAGCCGGACCTAGACCCTTCAAACATGAAAACAAAGAGTGTTTCCTTACTTATCCACTGACAGCTCGTTTTCGAGTCAATAACTTACTGTAAGTAATTTAGGCATGTGTTAGTTATTGTAAACACTCTACTATATGTCGTAATAACAGTAGAAACAAGCTCTACTATAGTTAGTCGAAATAGACTATTTACTCATTTATCAAGTTGGTCAACCCTGGTATAGTCAGATTCAAAAGTAATGAGGCCGTGTTAATAAGCAGGAGTGTTGCAATATTGAATCTGAATCTTTTGAATCTGACTATGCTGCTATCACCGAACCTTTTAACCCATAAACTCTAAAACAACTACCAACTTACTTGACTATACTCCTTTGTTGAATTATCACCAAAGTAACACATACTAACAGTTTAAAGACCTCAGCGAAGAAAACTGACATTGTCTAAAAATAAAAAAGTATCTTTAATATAATTCGCAAGGCTGGGAAAAGACCGGCCGGGCGGTGAAAGTCCCACCCCTGGCCAGGGGCGGATGGACAAAAGATTTTCCCAAAGTTCTGGTCTCGGCCCTGCCCAACATTTGCATAGTCTACATTCCGATAGCTTTTGGGGACCCCCAGAGATGGTTATCCGGCCGGCCTGGCCTGGGTTTCAAAATTTCAGGTCGGGCCAGTAACCAGCTCTGAGTAC
>JAQGAV010002383.1:0-15989 GCA_034691345.1 Phasmarhabditis papillosa
GAGCTTAGGGGCGAAACGGAATTGTACTTCAATATTAACAATTTGTTGTTCGTTTTGTCCTTCTCAAAATTTATTATTAATTAATATGACATAGTCAGCGCCAAGAGTAATGATGGAGCGTAAAGAATTCTACGCTCCTCTCAGCCCGTTTTGCGACGAGCACCGGTTACTCTCCGTTCAATGTTGCACTTTGCAATTACGCGCATGCAGCTTGCCTGCAGGTGCGGTGTTAAAAATTCTGTAAATACGCAAGCGACACTCCATTATAACTTTCTGCGCTGACTATATGTCGCAACTACTCTCCTTATAATGGTTTATCTTTTTATGTCTTAATTTCTGTTTCATGCTTTACTTATTGTTCATTTAGCTCGATTCCATCTAGAGATGCCAAGTTAGCTATAGACTAGAAACTGCACCGAGGTAAGCTCTCTTTAAAATTCGCTTAAATTGCATCATTACTCTTGGTGCTGACTATATCAAAATATACCCTAAGAACTAGAATACCTGGGACTCCCTGATAATTTAACGCTAGAATTCCGAAATCACAACTGTAGAAAAAAGCCCGTCAAAAACGGAAATATTTTGACTTCAAAAATGTTCAGTACAAAATAGTTCTGTTTTCGCCAGTTGTAGGTTTTGGTAATCCCAAGTATTCTAGTTCTAAGGGTATGTTTTGATATAGGCAGCACCAAGAGTAATGATGCAATTTAACGCTCGTCTGAGCCCTTTTTGCGAGCAACGCGCCAGCATCTGGCGGATACTCACCGTTCAATATTCTACTTTGCAAGTTCGCGCGTGCAATTTGCCAGCAGATGCGGTGTTAAAAATCCTGAAAATACGCAAGTCACACTCCATTAATACTCTCGGCACTGACTATATATCAAAAGTATTAGTATTTGTTACCCTTATGATCAATTTCATGAAAGCCGAAACATTTTTGGCTTCTTAAGCAAAAACTAGATCTTGCTTCAAAGTTGGGCAATTTTCGCTTCATTAGCTCTCTATAGTTTAGCTAGCTTTATTCTCGAATGTGAGTGAATAGCCGCAGCTTTCAAGAGAATTAGCGATATTAGTAAAGCGTAAAGCCAAAGCTGAGGTTGATGTTATTTGCTAATAAAAATAGGTAGTTACATGAGAATACCCTAAAATGTATTTGGAATAGCAAACATGTTCGACTCGAAGAAACAGGGTTCTGTTTTGTTTATGCACGACTGCATTGACTCAAATGATATGTAATGTTTCAAAATAGTTAAGCAGAGTCTTTCTTTTCTGTAGATTGCAATCTCAGATTAGAGGTGTCGAAAAATGAAAATATAGTCGGAATCAAATGCGTTTGAACACTCTATTATTTGTTTTGATTCCGACTATATATATATTATATTATTCTCATCGAACAGTTGGGCTCGATTGAAAATTGAGCGTAAACGAGCTTTGGCTTATAACCAGGCCATAGGTCTCAATCTACTGTTGAAAATGTAAAATGTAAGAAGATCAGATAAACTTGTTTTCGATTGAAAATAACTTTAAACAAAAGAACTATAATAGATCACAGCGTACATTATTTGTTGTTATGCCCAATATGGGTATCAATTCTTTTCTTAAACTTTCAATTCCATACAAAACCAGAAACGCAATATCAGTTTAAAAGTTACTGCCCAAAATAGAATTCACTTGTGGAAATTGTAAACTTTTGTTGCCAGTAACTGTTTTTTTTTTGTTGGAAATACTTGACCCTCAACGATTCACTAAAAGACCTCACTATACATTGTTGGCTGTCCGTTTACACAAACTTGTTTGTATCGGTCGCGGTCGGTCCATTCTAGCGGCACACGGCATGAACCCCCGCAACACCGCCGCCACACTGCGCCACCAAAAACCATTTGTGAACTTCAAAACTCTTCTGTTCCTGGTTACTAGCTCCGATTTATTAGAGCTGATCATTTAAATAACCAACTAAATCCATAGTTGATGCGATTTTGTTTGAGGAAATGCAGCGAAAGTTCGATGAGTGTTTGATTTTAAACATTAGAAGTTTTTTTATGGCTTAAATGATGAAATATGGTATTGGCTTTCATCAAACTACAGCGCCTATACTGCGCTTTGAAACTTTTGAAATTTGAAAAAATAATTCGCGGGCAAAATATCTGACTTGGTTATATAAATAACATGGATTGGCATTGTAACTGTTTTAATACTTTGGTTGGTGATTCCACCACCAGTTCTTCATCGTTTCCTCAAAACTTAATTATATTTACAATCTTTTGCAAATATTTCACTTTCGAAATTTAACCCAGGTGATAAATAATTTTTGTTCAGTTTTGCTAATTTATAGTCGGCTTAATTTTGTACGCCTAACCATTAATGTTGTAGTTTGAGCTCTAACGAGTATATTTTGTAAGTGAACGACTATGAAATGACCAGTATTAGATGGCTGTTGTAAAAGTTACTTTTTTTAACTGATTTACTGATGCCGTAGGTCTACTACACACCAGCTTACTAACCTTCGGCACCAAGCATGGCCCCATTATGACCCGATATAAAACTTTTGTGACAGAAAGTGATTCCAAAGATCTTGACAGAAAATTTACAGATCGTTTTTTGGATATAACTAGGGATAAGAGATATTAATTAGATCATTGAGTTAAAATCATTGAAAAAACAATTAATATCAGTAGATATACACAACATAAAAAACTTCTCAACTGTAAAGAATGCCCAAACTTTCAATATAAAATAATGGCGATATCTGATCTTTGTGACTGATCGCATGAAAACTTCTTGCAGACTAAATCACTAAAGCCTACAGTCTGTTTTTCACATGTTGATGCCTAAATTGCGGTACTCGCAGGCAATGGTTATGGGAAACTCAAATTCTTTTGAAATTTAAGAAAATTAAAGAAATAATAGAAGTATTTGTAACTGTTTAATGATAATATTAGCAACAGAAAGTGAATAGTTTTGCGTTTTCCCTAGATTGACTTTAAGCAAAACCAACAAAATAGAAAAGTTTCATATGATCTTGAGTGAGTGGTGTTGATTCACTATTAGTGCATAAACGCCAACTAAATAAGTGCAAAATGAATACAAGTTGAAGTGGTACAAAAAAGAGAATAGCAGTTTAGTAACAATTATACTTTCTTATTAGCTTACTATTTGAGTTTTCATTAATGTTCAGCCTAACTATCATCCAAGAAAATTAAACTATTGGCAAAACAAAATGTGTGCAAAATTCATATAACCCTTAGAATAACTAAGTATCATAATCATTACAAACACACTTGATTGTTTAAAATAGAAAGGTCAAAAACGTATCGTAAAAAATTGAAAAGTATCGTAACTTATACTTTACTTCGACTGGACAATGACTGGACAAAAACTAACAGAACTTTTTTTAGAACTTATTTGTTTCCGAGACGGTTAAAACACAGTAAAAAAGTATCTACAAGTTAAATGTTTCATGGGTCTGGGCTCGGGAGGGAGGATTGTCAATCTCCTCTTGTTGTTTCGAAACAAAATGAAAATAGACATATAAACTCAATGAAGTAAATAATTGAAAAGTTATAAATTAAATAAGTAAGTTATATGTAACTGTTTTTAGATGACAGCAGAGGGCCATAATGTAGATGCTAGTCTACTATCTGGTGGTTTGGCAATCGATCATGGTCATTATTTTATCAAGAAGACATTTGGAAAACCAACCTATTGTCATCATTGCTGCGAGAAGATATGGGGCATGTTGACACAGGGTTTCGTCTGTGAAGGTACATTCTGCAATCTGAAAAAATACAATTTAACAGTTAAAAAATAAATGTATTCCGAAATAGTAAATATTCATAATAAACCTAGTTTGTTCGAAATTAGATCACAAAATATTTCTGGTAAAATACCAACACTGAAATCGTTGGAATATTAAACTATCGAAACTATGACTTCATGGAACTTACATGAATTCATGAATTCTACATGTATTGAAACGTATTGAAAGTATATGTGAAACTGATGAGAAAATCTTTTGTGTAAAACACAATTTAGAATAAAAAAACTCAAATAATTGGTAGTTTTACAGTTTGCAACTTTATTTGTCATGATAAATGCGTGAAAACAGTTGTTTCCTATTGCAGCGGAGTTGCTCTTCAGCTTATAAAGGTGGGTTTTGTAAAACTTACGTTAGGAGCCTATATATTGTTTTCTGCTCAACAAAAGACAACTTGAATCGTTTGGCAACATTTTGAATAATTAAAAATTTGCTCAGATATTTCCAAAATTGGTAGCGCAGGGTCAAAGACGATTTTGACAATCTTCGGATGAAGTCAACGCTGAAAAAATTTAAAATAGGTTTATTAAGCATTACATCAACGAGAGGTATTATCAGAACATTTCTGTATGGATTTTTGAATAACAAACTTTCAGCCTAACAAGCTTATGTTTTGAACTGAAAGTTAATTTCCATATATAGTCAGCGCCGAGAATAATAATGGAGTGACACTTGCGTATTTTTAGGATTTTCAAAACCGCACCTGCATGCAAATTACGCGCGTACTTGCAAAATACAATATTGAAGGGGGAGTAGCCGCCAGATGCTGGCGAAGTGCTCGTAAAAGAGGCTCAGGCGAGCGTTGAATTCTTTACACTCCTTCATTACTCTTGGCGCTGACTATATCTTACTCAAAGTATAGCAATTGTTTTCTGCTAAAAAAAAGACAAATAACTAATATTCTTATAAGAAGACCAAAACCTTCGATACCTTTTTTAACCGATTTTTTCGGCAATCATCGGATATCAATAACAACTTCAAAATATTATTGGCGGAATTATTGGAATCTAACTTGAAATCCAATAGTTATTAAAATCCAACAATTCTCAATGAGTAGTAATAACTGAAATGCCTCTCCTCAGATACCTCTTCCAACACTCAATCACAAACTATAATTATCTTTGCGAACCTGCACAATAATTATATAGATAATAATAATATTTACAAATAAGATTATTGGTGTAACTTGTAAAAGTGCTAGTTGGAATGATATTGCTCAAAGCACTTTGCTCTTCGAGCTACAAGTAAACTATCATTATCTATACGATTCTTATAACTAATAACAATCTTTATCAACAGGATTCCACCTTTAGTATTCCATTCTCAAATGTTCCAGAACCCCGTTGCACATTCCTGGTCACATCAGCAGCTGATAAAACGGAAGTTCTGTTGTGTATGTAGAAAGCGAACCGACGATGTCATGTCCGTGGAATGTGAAGGTAATTTTGTTTATTTTTATTGTTTGGATCACATTTAGTTTAAAAATGATTGGGACTTTCTATATTTCTTGCTAAGTCTTCCAGTGTCGGATTTGGCCAGAAAAGACTTTAGTAGAAGAGCTCTGAAAAAAATAATGTTTCTTACAATTAGTGATTTTTGGATTTCACTTAAACTATCGTTTTCACTCCCGGCCTATACCAGAGCTGGTTATCCGATCGGACCGGCTGGGCCCGGCCTGACCTCCCAAATTTAAAGCCGGTTCGGCTCTGTCCTATACATATGTGTTTACTGCCCTGTTTAACCGTTGTAAATTTGGCACTATTTTTGTTTTTCAATATTCTGCAATTCGAATAAGAAACAAACAGGAACCATTATTCGGCAATACTTAGCCTTTTTTTGTTTTCGCTTAGTCGCATTGGCTCAAAACAGAATACGTGATGTCAAAAATAATGCAAGTCTAGTGATGTCATGTTTTGTTGTTCTATTATGTTTTGTTGATGTTTTTGCGTTATTTTTGTTGTCTGGAAAAAAACAATTTCCAGCGTCTAAACCTCTTTTTTTGCCCGATATTTCCAGAAAATGTAGTAAAAGTTCTGTTTTCTAAGCTCTCTCGGGTCTAACGGATGCTTAGAAGTACCAATGTCTGCATTTAGAAGGGACGTGTTTAGAGTAATTGGCAAAGTTCTTAGAGATTAGGGGTCTGGGAGGAGGAGGTTAGAAAAATGATATGGAATTATAAAGGCGGAAGATTTTGTCTTTTGTAATTTTTAAAGAATCATTGTTCTTCTGAATCATACATATCCCAAAAAATGTAGATTACTCTGGCGCAAAGTTTTGGTCATCTGCCCCGGAATCTTTTAAGCAAAGACGGCTCTTTTCTAGAATTTAGTCTTCTGGTGTAAGCTGCTACTTTTCCAAGCCTATTGTAGCTACGGGATATACGGGAAAAAAGCAAATATAACATGTAATTTATCCAAAAAAATTATATTGCATCAACAGCCCTCAGCGATCAATTAATTTATTTACGCGCCCAATGCTCATCTCTGCAAGAGCGCGCTGACTGTTGGTTTAAAGACAGACTATATCTTATACTTCTTTTTTCATATTGGAGCGGTATCACGAACGGGGCGCAGTGTTATAAAAATTAATGCACTTTTGGAGAATTTTACATTCATTTTTATAACACTGCGCCCCGCTCGTGATACCGCGCTAGAAACATAGGTCTTGAGATGGACTATACACCGTGTTCTAAGTAAGATCTAGGCCTAAGCTATATAATCTTAAATAACGAACGGTTTATGTAACTTAAATTATAGGGTAACAAGTAAATCGTTCTCAATCTTAAAATAAAAAAATAAAACATATTTTTCAGTTTGTGACTACTTCGTTCATGTCGATTGTGTTGATCTCGCCGTATCAGACTGTAAGGAATCGGCAACATACTCCCCCAATATGGAATTGGTTAGTTTCAACATTCAACCTTGGGATTTCGGTTATTCAGGTTTTTTGTTACTGTAACGAGTCTCAGAAGTGAGCTAAAAAATTGTAAATTAGGTCTTGGAGAGGGAAAAATTCTGACTTAAAAGATTTCCTTTTTTTTTGTACTGAAAGTTTCTGAAAGAAAGAAAGGAAAAAGTTTCCAGAAATTTCTGAAATTGAAATGTTTCTGAAGTTTTTAAGAACTCTGAAAACGCTCAAATGTTAATATTCCGCAAAAACCGCTCAAATATTTCTTCCACACACATGGACATATAGAAAACTGCGAAACGATTAGATTGTGTTTTGCACAAGCAAGTATTACCACTAACATTTTACTGACAAATGTGATAATCGAGTATGCCATTTTCAAGAGACCATAGTTTTCAAGCCTTTTTTCGTCAACAACTCGTGTCGCAGTAGATAGTAGTGCATTTCTTAAGCGCAGGTTTCGGTCATTCAATTCATCAGTTCAATATCGGTTTACAAAACAAGGCATTTCTATATATTTAGTTTCCAATAAGACTATCTTTCTTGATATCTATAGTCTATCTCAAGACATAGGTTTCCAGCGCGGTATGACGAGCGGGCGCAGTGTTATATAAAATTCATTTCATTTTATATTCATTTTATATAAAACTGCGCCCCGCTCGTCATACCGCTCTGGAAACCTAGGTCTTGAGAAAGACTGTAGTTGGCACTGATTCCTCATCAGAAGTTGTTCCGTTTTGTTTTCTCAGCTGTCTAATATGACTTTATTTATTCTAGGAATAAGTTTAGTTAGCCTGAGCATAAATCAATGTGTTACGTGCTGTCCGTTATACATTTTCCACTAAATACCTTCATTAGAAGAAAAAGAAACACGTCATCTCAGCGAATTTATTATAGTCAAAGTCATAAACAAAAGCACTTTTAAGAGGCTTAATGGAATTAGCTAAAACTTAAGTTCATAAGTGGGGACTTTAAAAGTAAAAGTTTAGTATATAAAAATTTGTCTTCGAAGATACAAACCTTTCTTATATATAAACCTTTAATATAATTCAGTATAGATAAATGCAAATCCAGATAGTAGTAAGGACGGAATTTGGGAAAAAATTACTTCGCTAAGCCTTCGCTAACTACTCTATTTGTATACACGGCAGCTTAAAGAGTTCTGAAACTTTTCATATTTGTATAACATATGAAAATTCCTTAATAGGTTGACTGCTTTTTTACATGTTTCAAGTAATACTAATGAATTTATAATAATATTCTAGCCTGATTCAAGAGCAATAATTGAGTGTTACTTGCGTATTTTAAGAAAATTGTGCGTATATTTTCGATTTTCGGATACTTTCAGAGCCATTTTCAACGAGATTCTTTTTTAACACTCCATTATTACTCTCGAATTAAACTATACCATTTAGGAATCGGTACCCCGATTATTTCACCATATGCGAGAAGGGAACTTACAAAAGGAGTCAAAGTGTTGTGTTTGTAAACGAACTTGTTCATCTGCGGAATGCTTAGCTGGAATGAAATGCGAGTGGTGTGGAATTACTGTAAGTATAAAGTTCTTATATTCTTATAAAATTTAGCTACTTGATATATATTAGATAATTTAGGTAGGGAATAGTAATCCGGAGTAAAGAACATAAACATTATTGTAGTTAGGTAACATTACCATTTGAAATATACCTTCTCCTTGTTTGTATTTCCATAAAACTTTTTGCAATATATATACTATCTAAAACTATCAATTATTTGGATATTAATGAAATTGCATGAAACAGATAACTGAAACATTTGTCAACTTTATTCTACTAAATTGAGCTCACTATAACAGATACAGTCTAATTCATTAAAAATAATGGACTGCTACTTGCGTTTCATTGCGCATATTTTCGCAATTGGACAACATTTTAAAAAAAAATGTGTTCATTCATTTTACGAAACACGAGATCACAGATATTTGGAGCGAAGTAGTGAGACAAGGGAACCATAGGAAGTGGGACTTCATAGCACAGCACCTAGGGAGTGGAGGCGGCGAATCAGAACAAATTCGCGAGATTCAGAGAAATTTTCAACGATGTTCTTGTTTAACCTTTCTTACTACTCTTGAATAAAGCTATATGAATGTATTGTTTAGGCCCACGCAATCTGTTACCGTACTATGCCTATGGAATGTGATATGGGTACTCTAAAGAAGATCATACTTCCGCCCTACGTGCTTACAATACCTAGAACAGAATTGCCTATGGAACAACTCCTTAATATTTCACAACATGAGCAACCACAGACGCGTAAGGGTCAGAAGTCATTATCACTATCCCCCTTTTATTTATTGCATGATAAACGAATGTAATGCATGGCTTTAAATGGGAACTCCGAGGAAACATAACTAATTTAAACTGACCATGAGCTGGGCTGCGCATGGGCCGGTCATTTTGAACAGTTGAGCCTGGCCCGGCCGACCTCCAGCCTCTCAAAATCTCGGCCCGGGCCAACCTTTTAGATGCGCAGCCCTGACTATGAGCACTTTTGCAATTGCTTTTAAAATAGGTATGTTATTGTTGGATCTGTTTTTGGCACTTTTGTTTTCTGGGAGTCCTTGAGATGTTTATAGTCGGCGGCTAAGACTTATGCAAGGTATAAGGTACGAACTGCAAATTTTATTTTAAACGCAGTTTACTGGAGTATCCGCTATAAAAATGAATGTACTTTTCAAGGAAAGCCTCCGGCTCGACCGAATTTCCTTTGATTTTTTTCTTCAACACCGTTGCTATTCAGAAGATTACGCTAAAACATTAATATAAATTGGTATGCTATCATATGTATGACTGAGAGTATGGTTTTACATTTTGCGAGTCAGTTGAAATGCACGGAACACTAACGATGAATGATAGATAGAATGTTAACCTGCAATAAAACATTTAACCTACGCATGTTTCTATATTTGTTTATATAGATATCAACGTTTGTTTTCGATTGTTATAGACTTTATCAAACCTTCGGTTAATGAAATTCGGAAATGGTTCAATTTTAGACTTTGCATGGTCATCATGTTTTAGAAATGTTTCTTCTAAGTTTAGCCGCTTTTGTTTCCCTTTTAGTTAAAATGCACGAAATATTTAGGTTCTCAATTCTAACTTCTGTAATTTCAGTGTCGTCTCCTTTGAAAATTCAGCCAGATGAAGCCAGTTATGGCGACGAGAGTTCCAGCAGTAGGAAGGGGGAGAAGGATCAGGGCAAGGTATGAAAAGACTTGACAGGATTAGGATATTTAAGTAATGGTAAAAAACGAAGTACTGTTTAAACATGGTTGGTTAACTTTCACTGTTTAAAGGTGGTTGGTTCAATTATTGTTGAAACTTTTCGCCGGAGCTCTCAAATGGGTCGGGACGAGCGGGCCTGCCCACGGGAAAATCTAACCGGGCCCCAGCGTAATGTATATTTTTATGAGGCTGCCGGACAAATTTTGAAACGCCGTCTTTTCGTGAGATTTTGTGGCTTCCTGCTCCAGTAATATAGACGAACTAAATCCTACTGAATGAATGAAAAAATCCTAACAAAATCGAAAATGAACTGGATAAAACTTAGAAAACTCATTTTTTCAGGAACGCGATGATACCGAGTTTCTTCGTGTGTTTGATGGAAACAATTCGCTCCGCTCACAGGTGTCCCGATCAATATCGGTGCCGAAGACAGCTGGGGTTCAACAGATTCGGGTGGGTTAACACTGATCTAAGAAGAAGCACGATTACTGGTCTTAACAGTCCTGGACGTTTAATGAACTAGTTTGAAACACTTCGGAATCAATTGTTGGTTCTTTCTGAAACTATGGACATTTAAAAAAAAGGCCCGTAGTCTGATTGAAATTTACGCAAAACTTTTGGGTGTTAGTAATAATGAAAAACCAAATAGTACATAGATTTTACCGTAGAGTATTATTTATATAGTCGGATTCAAAACCAATAATGGAGTTTAGAAAATTATTTACAAGCAAAACGCAATTTTGTACAGGCATTTTTCGCTTGAAAATTAATTTCTACACTCCATTATTCGTTTTGAATCCGACTATTCTCTATTATTAAGTCTGAACAATATGTTCCGATATTAGACAATCTTATTCGTTTAGGACTGTGCCATGCGACGGTTTCACATAAATGATAACCCAGATAATTATTATGTTACTCAAGTAACTGGGGAAAGTAAGTTTTGTTAAAAAGAGATAACTATCAAGTGTTTTTGAAAAAGATTTGTAATTTGTTATAACTTTTCTTTGCTATGAATCCATTAAAAGAGTTTTCTAAGATTGAAAAATCTGTGAATAGTTCGATTCAGAAGAGAGCAGTAAGAAAAATTTCTATTGAAAGAAATCATGTATAGAACCTAAAACATACGTTTGAAATCAATGCAAACGTTTTTTGTGACAACTCCTTGGATTTCTCCAGCATTATTGATTGGAATGAATGATTGATCCAACAACAATCCTACCTTTTGCAACATTTCATAACGCTAAACTTAGAATCAAGGTAAACTTATTGAGAAGTTAAGTTTTTCTTTTTATAGAAAAAACAACTAAACAAATGAACTAGACTAACCAAACACTAATCTTTCAAGTTGATTCCTGGCTTTTCAGACGGCGAGGAAGAATCTTTAGAAGATCCTGTTCCCCTTAGGAACGTGAAGAGGCCCGAGGGACGGCGGGCGCAGATTTTTCTCCGTTACAAAGACAATCCCGAAGCGGATACAGTTAGGATATATGGAGGATGGTTAAGGTTGGTAGGAACAAAAAAGGGGGCGAATTGGCGCAATGGGTGAAGCTTCGCTTCACCCACTGCGGGTTCGAACCTTTCTGGAAGACATGATTCGGGTCTGCACTCTATAGGCGTTGCAGTATTTGGAATGTTTTTGGAATACCATCTTCTTATTGTTCTTATAATATTCGCTCCCGATTCAAATTTTTAAACTAATGTTCGAATGTTCGAAATAAATAATTTGCCTAGTCGAAACTAAAGTAAAGTCATATTGAAAAGTAATGAGATGTGTATGCAGCGTATTTCGTCATTTTTAACACTGCGCCTGCTGGCATCCTACGCGCGCGGTATCAGCAGATTGCAAACTTGCTTTCGCTCGCCTTACTCAGACAAAATCTCGCAACACTCCTGCTTATTGAAACGGCCGTATTACTTTTGAATCCGACTATAAGCAATTCCATGGATAAAATATATCTATTAATTCGGATATTTCAGAGTTTTCAGAGTACCGGTATCTCATTGTAGTCTTTCACTTACTAAGGACACACTTGTCCAAGATTGCCTCACTCAAGCCCTATCCGTTTTCGGTCTAGATGGGAATAGCTGGAATAAGTTAGTTTAATAACTTTAATCATATTTAATTTACAGTTAGAATAACATAGTAATATGTTGACTCCATCTCCTACCGGAAACGCGAATATAAAAACGTTTGTAAAATGTATCTTGAATCTTTCTATATACACTATCTACTTACCATGAGCATAAGTTAGACAAGAAGTTAAAGTTTCTGCATGTCGTTCAGTTGTTCTTATTCTTAGATAAGAAGATAAATTTGTTAAATAATGTTAATATGGACCTACGATTTAAATTACCTCGTAAGAAAACTCCAAATGGAAAATTTTCACTCCTAATATTCCAAACGTTTGTTACAGGTATAATTTGGTAGAAGTTTCATTGGATCGGGGCGTGGTGGAGCGCACTTGCAACTCAGGAGAAAATATGCTACAACTAATTAGGAATTTACGAAAAGCAAGTTGTTTAACGGATTACTATAACACCAAAAGAACCTAATACTAATAAACTGGCTTAACCTCTCACTTACGTTCCCGCGAAACATTCGACGTTTGGAAGTTTTTGTTTTCAAACTCTATGAATAACTATGCTTAAGGAGTATTATCATACTTATTTAGCGAATGATAGTAGGCTCGTAAAAAACTTTTCAAAAAAAAAAAAAAAGTTGATAATCAAATACATGAATGTTTATTATTATTATTATTATTATTATTATTATTATTATTGTTATATATTTGGAAAGAAACAAATACACTTATGCATTCCTTGTAAAGATAAATCAATACTATTTGAGAAAAAGTGAAATACTAACTTTTCCAGGATTCACTACGTCGTTATCACGTTATTCGGTTTTACATTCAAGAAAAAGAGGACCCGCATGATCATGCAGTTTTTGTTGGAAATTTGCCAGCTTCACTAGCCCAAAGACAGTACGAAAGGATTCTACTGAAACTCTTAGGAGCAAAAGGTATGTGTATTATTAACATTAGTATTTTGATTAGTAACTGTTCAATAAACTTTAGCGCATAGTCCGGTTCAAGAGTGGGATTGGAGTGTTACTTGCGTATTCTTTGAAGAATTTTCATTCCTGTAATCGCACATATCACACAATAACAGAAGATTATTTGGCGCAGTGCTTCGGCCATTCATTCCGGAATCTTCCGAACAAAGAAGGCTCCTTTCTAACATTCAGTCTTCGGGGGCAAGAAACATAGGATAAATAAGCTGCTGGTTTCCCAAGCCGTCTGCAGTTGCGGGAAGCGAACCCGCAAATTCTCGTGATTACTTGCGCATTGCTGGGAAATTCTGAGTATACTATAATTTTTTGAACAGTTTTAGAGCGTTTTGCAACGAGATTCTTTTTTAACACTCCATTGTTAATTCTCAAACAGACTAGACTTCTATTTTTCAGAGCAGTATTTAACACTAGACTGTGGAGCCTAAAAGTTTCACCCATTCTCAAATCTTGCTAATAACTAATATAACTAATGTTTGCTACAGAATGGCATCTTATAGAAGTATTATTCTCAGCACATAAGTAATATTTTCAGAAAAGCCCTTCACCGCCATTGGTCCCATCTATTTCGAATATGGTTCGCTGATCATAACATTCAACACGCCAAAGGTTCGAAAGAAAAAACTTCTTTTCCGGAATGAAAAACATGAAAAGAAAAAATTCTTCGAACTAGGTTTCTATCGTTTACTGACTATTTTCAGGCGGCCACAGCAGCAGTTCAGAAATTACAAAATGCTTTCTACGAGGATAAGAAACTTATTGTCCTTTGTTTGCCAAATGTACAGGTAAGCAACTAGGGTCGGGTTCGGCATGGTAAACGGTATACCGGTATACCGTTTCACCGGTAAATTTACCCGGAAAATTACCGGTATACCGTTTTATCGGTAAATGTTTATGGTAAATTTACCGGTATACTGGTTTACCGGTAAATTGCCAAAAAGTTTACCGAATCGCCACCCTATAAGCAACGCATTCAACAGAATAATAACTTCCGTAATAATTAATATAGCTTAGTGGTTATAGCACTTGTTAGGTAAACGAAAGATGCGAGTTCTCTCAAAGGGATATTTTTGAAAACATGCCTCTGGTTGTGAATATAAACATGATCCAACACGATTGACACTATAGTCCTAGTCATCACAGCAATCGAAACTAAAAAAGGATTGAGTTTTTCCTATATCCAACGTCGTGTCTACTAAAATTGAGTTTTTCCCATCTACAGAACTCTTACTATCATTTGCAACATTTCAATAAAGTTTAAAATTACAATTACGATGATTCAATAACTTGATATCACTGTTGGCTCACCTATTTTACAGCCAAATATTGGCACAATAATTTTGTTAAAACCAACTATTTTCAGCCCCACATGCTAAACAAAAACCAAGAACCCCTTCTAGTCCTAGTGAATGTTAAGAGTGGCGGATGTCAGGGTACGGAGCTGATAAGTTCATTCCGTAAGCTACTAAATCCATTTCAAGTGTTTGATGTGCTCAAGGGAGGACCGCTTGTAGGGTATGTATTCATGCATAATCAATATTTCTTAATTCGAAGTTTAAAGGTTTTAGTTTGTTTCGCTTCATCGTTTTTAAATAATCTGTTTAAAAAAACTAGACTGCATAGCGCTGGCCCGAGATGTTGCAACAGTTTACCATCTAGAGGGTTTCTGATTTGCCAACTTTTCAATTTTTTGAAGGCACATTTTGCAACACCGCGCATTAAATAAGGCCGGCGCAATGCAGTCTGGGTTTTATACTCTAAGATTTGAGAAAACGATTTCACCCGTACGTTCATAAAACATTATATATGCTTTTCATGTTTAACAAATTAGAGATGTTTCATGAACCTTTATTCATCAGCTTTATTGATAGTGAACAATAGGAATATACATCCTTCTTCCCAAGTAATATACCGCAACTTTCAGACTATACGTATTTCGTAACATCCCCAAATATCGAATTCTTGCTTGCGGTGGTGACGGGACTATTGGATGGGTTCTACAGTGCTTGGATATTGCCAAACAAGTAAGTGTTGTTCATATTATTGAATGAATAAACTATTTATAATTGTAAATGTTCCGCGTGCACGGGGATCGAAAAAAGTCGAAAAATTCAAAAGGTGTGATGTTTTTCATTGAAATCATTATGCCGTAGTTCCATATAAAGAGGTTAGAAGTTCCGTAGTTTCGAGATACCCTTACGATGCATCATCGCCCCAACGGAAAACTTTCATACTAGATTTCATAAAAACATAAAAATTTCATAAAAATTTTGATTCTTCCGTTCAAAGTATAGGGTTTTCAATAATTTTATGATGGTTCAAATCAAATTTTGGGTTAATTCGCTAAAGTTACTGAATTTTAATGATACAAACCTTTATTAGGTTATATAACTATGTATATACAGCTACTTTACAAATTTATATAGGTAAATAACCTCATAATATATAACTTCTTCAGGATGCTGCCTGTTTCTCTCCGCCTTGTGGTATTGTACCACTAGGAACTGGTAACGACCTAGCTAGAGTACTTCGATGGGGTGGCGGTTATACTGGAGAAGAGAATCCTATGGATATACTTAGGGTACGTTTACCTGAATAATCTTCATTATTATAAATGTTTCCCTGAAAAACAATGACAACCATTTTTATTAAGAAAATGAAATGTTTCAAGGTTACTTAACTTCGAAACACTTTGAGAATTTAGTAGTATCATTTGTAAGCAAACAAATTCCTTACCCGAATCTATTTTCAATAATTTAGGATGTGATTGAAGCTACCGAAGTCAGATTAGATCGATGGGCTGTGGTGTTTCATGAAGAAGAGAGAAGTCAAGTGCCTAATCAGGTAAAGAACACGCCATAAAAAGCATCAGATGTATCAATTGAAAGTATTCTTGTAGGTTCATATATAGTCGGTGGACAAACGAAATGCA
>JAQGAV010002384.1:0-15986 GCA_034691345.1 Phasmarhabditis papillosa
CAGTGCAGATCAAATTTCAGAGGAGAACGATGCGAAATTTCCGAGATCGAAACAGATGAATTGTTACCAGGTAACTTTGTTTGGAATTACAAAAATCAATGTTTTTTGTTATAATTTTCTAATTTGTGTTAAAATAGTTTACAAAGTCATTCTTTGGACAATTTTCCGCCGAAAGAAAAAGGATTCAAAGTGAGAAAACTTAATTCAAATGTAACAAAGTTTAGTATGTTAAAACAAACATATCACTATCGAAAAAAGTGATTTTTTTTTATGTTTCCAGGTTCTTGCGCAGAAGATCCCTGTGAAGACAGTCTAATCTGTCAAAATCAGTATGAAGCAAGCAATGGATTCTTGAAATGGCTATGGTTAGTGAAATGGTTTTTTTTTCTCTTTTCTGTAGCAGACTCAGACTTTATAAAAATTTCTCTTTTTATTTAACCTGTTTCAGCAACAATTTGGAATCCATGATGGTGGATGGTATGAATTCAGAATCCTGTAAGGTTGTTGGTCACACTTGTGACTGCCCTAGTGATGTATCAGACAAAGAATACTCACGGTGTCATAATAACCGAAAAAGAAGAACTACCACCCCTAAACCAGGTAAACTATATTTTTTATTGTATAATTAAGAAAACCAATTTAAATTTGTATTATATGCTTACAAAGACCTATAATAGGAATATTTTAATAACTAATATACGCCTTTTTAGATTTCTGCAACCCTTCGCCATGCCAAAACAGTGATACCTGTACTAATATTGAGTCTAGCTACACTTGTTCCTGTCCGCTGGGATTTGCCGGTCAAAATTGTACCGAAGTATTAAACCAGAAACATATTGCCAAGTATCTGGGTGACCAGACTAGTTGTGCAATAAGTTCCTGTGAATCGAAGAAAGACGATGGTAGATGTGATGAAGAATGTAACTTTTTTGCTTGTGGCTTTGATGGAGGAGATTGTTCTGCGCGAACTGAACCTTTCGAAAAGTGTCCGACTTCTGAGTACTGCTCCGCTGCATTTGGAGATGGAATTTGTGACGAGGTTGGTAACACAATGTAATGTACTTCAATTCTTAGCATTATTTATTTTCTCATAGCTCAAAAATCTACTCATTTTGTTTCTGATTAGGTCTTACATTAATTGATTTTTCAGATTTGCAACTCCGAAGACTGTCTATTTGATGGACGCGACTGTGAACCCGCCCCTTCCTACTGTCCTTATGAAGATTTGTGTAGAAAAACTAA
Organism: Phasmarhabditis papillosa; assembly: GCA_034691345.1. Lineage (NCBI taxonomy): Eukaryota > Metazoa > Nematoda > Chromadorea > Rhabditida > Rhabditidae > Pellioditis > Pellioditis papillosa. Next base: position 1,243 of record JAQGAV010002384.1, read on the forward strand.
TAACAATGGAATTTGCGAATTGCAATGTCATACTGTAGAATGTGGTTATGATGAAGATTGTGTGGCTCCCGAAGAAAAGAAAATGGTAAGTTCATAAAATTCCAAAAGAACGGAATAGTGAACCTTGCAAACTGAAAACTTCTATTTTAGTTAAACGACTCGTTGAGTGTCGTCGTTCTTGGTCAACCAGAAGAATTTATTCCCAAACTGAACGACTTTCTTTATAATATGACGTTACTTGTGAAAGTTTCGGTCGTTTTGAAGGAAGATGAAAATGGACCGATGATTTTTAAGTGGAAAGATGGAAAGGCAGGAGTAAGACTGAATATGTCTAAGGTTAGTTTAAAAAGTTCCTTGATAGTCTAAAAAGATAGTTAAACACATCTAGTTAAGTAGTAACTAATTAATTGCTTACAATGCATTACAACAAGTTGTTAACACTTTACTCTCAAAAGAGTTATTTTAAACTATTGTTATTTAGAATTCGTTTACAAAAACTCGTGGTGATCGTTCGAGCATTGAAGGAATAGTCTTAACACTTGGTTTGGACAATAGTTCATGCATTGAAGACTGTTTTACTACTGTGGTTAATGTAGCCAGCTTCATTGGAAATGCAGTCTCTAGAAAGGTATTCAAGTTTATTGACTATTTTATTTCCAACATGACTCGTATCACAACAATAGTAATATTCTAAATACTTTTTTCGATATCTAAAGAGAAAAGTAAAAGATTTCTAGGCAGCTAAAAAGATAATATCACTTTTCAATTTATTCGTAATTCATAAAGTAGTATCTTTGAATTCATAAAATTGAATTCACTTCCTCCAGGAATCAAAAAATTCAAAAAAAAAAGTTATATTCAACAAGCGTATTAATAAATATATTTATTTATTCTAGAATCCGCTCATAGAATCATTGAAAATCTACAAAGCTGAGGCAGTCCATACACTGTCACCTCCACCTCAGACTGCCTCATTGTCATGGAAAGATGTTGTCATCGGTATCTTCTTAGTTTGTATTCTGCTGTCTGTGTTAGTGGGAGTCGTCATCCAATCGACAGGAATATGGATACCTCCAAAGGAAAACGAATGTAAGAATTATATAACACATAATTACAACAACTAATTATATATGTTTAGTTATTGACCATAATCCTAGAAACGAAGATCTTCCAATAGCTAAATATGGACAACTGTAAGTCACATAAACATTTATATAACAGATATTTGAATTGATATAAAAATCTCAATTTTCAGATATGAAAACTAACTTTACAATATTTTATAATCATAACGTCTCTATGTCACAAATGATTATAATCAAAGTTTATATTTAGAGTTCTCTCAGAGGCTCAGCTAAAGACAGTACATACACATTTGACTCAACTTCATGTCCAGGCTAATTCAAATCAAGCAATTACATTTCCAGTAAGTGTTACCAGTACATATGTTTAATAATATCAGTTAAAGTGAAACTCTTTCATTTCAGGTAAACCCACTTCATGGTAATCTGAAGACTGGTGTCCAAGGAAATACAGCTCTACATTTGCTGGTTATTAACTCTACGAAGAACCAGGAACTAGTCCTATATGAGATTCAGAATCTTTACTGGTCTAGGGCTGATTTGAATGCGCAGAATGATTGTAAGTTGGAAACTTTTTTCAAATTGTTTGATAACTTGTAACTTGTAAGTAACTTGAACTGAATATAGTTACAAAATAAAACATTCTTGTTCAACATATAAAATATATTAAAGTTGATATAATTCCGCATTATGTTTTTATTTTAGTGGGTGAAACTGCCCTATATCTAGCCTGTCGGTATGGAAAGACTCAAACTGCCGTAAAACTTCTTTCACTCGGTGCTGATCCCAGTATTCGAAGCAAAGCAGATAGTACCCCATTGCATCAAGCAGCAGTTAACAATGATCTAAGAACAATTGTAGAAATATTGAAATATGAAAGCGTTAGAAAAACAGTAAGTTTATTACAAAATGGAACTTTTGCACAATATGCATGATTGTTTACTAGATGTTTCGTATCATTTGAATTCAAGTAATAGGAAAATTCTGCAAAAAGTATATACATTTAAATATTTACTAGTTATACTAATTGTTTCATTCATTTTTGTTTTAGATAAACGAAGTTGATTCTTTCCATCGTACTCCTCTTGAGGGATCCATAAAACACGCTCATAACTCGGTCAAAGTGGCCGAGCGGCTCATTAATGTCGGTGCAAAGATGGATCATTCTGGAGAAAAGGTCGGTATAGAGAACTTATGAAATTTATATTGAAAGTGAAATAAGTTTAAAAACCAAAAGTAAATGTTATGCTTTGATGATATATACAGAGAATTCATTTAGTGTGATCCGGCAGTTTGCGGAAGAAGAAGTGCTCTTCATTGGGCGGTTGAAGCATCAAATCTTCAAATGATTAAGTTTTTAATACGAAGATATGCAAAGAAAGATGCTCTGGATAGTCAGGTACAAAAATTTGCTAATTTAAATTGTTAACACTTTTGATCCCTTAAAAAATAATTGATCTTACTTTTCTGATTTCACAATCTAACTAAAGTTATTGACTTTCAGGGTCGGACCCCCATATTTTTGGCTGTCGAGCTCAACAATATAGAAGTGGTGAAGCTGCTTATTGAAATGGGAACAAATCATGAGCTCGAGGATCAGAGGGTAAGAAATTGGAAAAATAACATAAATATTTAGTCTAAAGCATTTAAAATGTATATACATCTTCTTTTCAGGAATTGTCACCTAAGGAATTTGCTAAAAGTCTTGGACTCAATGACATTGTTGAGTTATTGGAGGCGTGTCCTAAGTATGAGCTTCCAACAGCTATTGAAACAACACCCAGAATACCTGTGGTCAGAAATAAGGTAACTCATATGATATAAATAGTTTTCAAACGTTAATTCGGGATTCTTTACACTTGGAAAACTAATTATAATCAAACTTTGAAATAAAATAAAGACTTTTTTGAATTAAGGTTAAAACTTTTATTCTACTATCAATTTCAGCGCCAGACAAAACGTAAGAATACCGATGTTATTGTTGGAAATTCTGTTGAAACAACACCTCTTACAGTCAAGAAAACTAAGGTAAGATTGTTGTAAAAAGATAGAAATTCTTAGAGTTGTTAAATTAAACTTGATTAACAACAATAGAAATTCTAGGCACTATTTCTAAACTAACATCTTCCAGTACGAATAATTGGAAAATTTATGACATTAAAAAATACGACATTATCAAATATATATAATTTCTGATACTTTAAAGTAAAGTTCCAAATTTCAGAAGAGTAGCAAAATCAACTCCATACTTCTGACCCCTCCAACTTCGGATGAATCTACCGCAAACACTCCAGCTGGAATCCCGGAGACAAGCAGCTTCTCCAATAGAATTCAGATATTGAGAGCAGACGAATCAATGACAGACTCACTAGTTGGTTATAGTCATCAAGGATTAAAGAATGGATATGTGAGTTGAAATATAGCTAAGTTATCATAGGAAAAACCTTAAAATCACAATGTTTGACGAATATAGACTTCTATCCTAATATTTGTCGTCCAGGGTTTTTGAATAAATAATGTTTTGTCCAGTCTTCAAACATCACTAATTAATTCCAAAAACAATAATTATTTTCTCATTTAGTATCCCAGCTTTTCTGAATCGGAGACTTCTGTAAGTATGCTGCTAACTCCCTCAATTTCAAATACTACCAGTTCTTCACAAGAAGATACAATAGCCAGTAATTTCATAGAATATCTGAATTATGACGATGAAGTAGAAGAAAGCAATTATATGAATCTTTAAAAGAAGTTTTTGTTTGTTATAAATGTTCTATTTGGTGTTATTGTTTTAGTTGCAATATGTAATTTTATGATTTTATTGTTTTTGTGAAATAAATAGTTTATTGATAACAAACAAAACCCTTTGTTATTGGAAATAATGTAACAAATTAGGTTCATCTATATATCAAACTACTCTACATTACTTAACAAATCTAAGAGAAAACTTAATAGCGAACTTCTAAAATATGCTCAACAACGGTATATTCATTTTGTTCCTTGATTTCATTTTCATTTTTTCTAACTGTTTCTTAACTGCTAATGTAAAATTACACTAATATATATATAAAATCAGAATGGTCTACGAAAGTAAAATAAGAACATTTCACAATAATTATTACAACGGTAATAACGCGAAACAAAACTAATTAGACAAGAAATGAAATTGTTTGGCATAATATGAAGCAGTACTAGGTTTCGGAATGGGGATATTCTTCTTGGCTGTTATTACGTTGTATCTGAAACTAACTAGTTCTAATTAGATTTTATTGTGTATATTTAGTTTTATAACTATCCATTATAACTAGTACAACTATCTATATAATTGTTTGTTTAAAGCAAACAAGAAATTAACGCACCTCAACAGGAAATAATCGAGCAGCGTTAAAATGCACGGCACCTTTTAAATTATCATTCATTCTTGTTTCCCCGATTCAGCTAGTCCTAACCTTGTTTGTATACATAATACTAAAGGCGGCTAGGGTTCGCTTACATATTTCATTAGTAGTTTCTTTCTTGGATCGAAGCACTAGAAAATATATAACGGAGTGCTTGTTATTTCTTTCAAATCATAACAGTTTCTATTTGCTTGCATTAGTAGAATAGTAGAACCAATGCGGTGTTAGGTATACAGCCCCCGGAAGTGAAATCCGGATTGGATTGGGGGGAAGAATGAACCCGCATCCTCTCATTCTCACGGATGCGTAGACCGACTCACTAACAATTAGGTTATTGAGCACCCTTATGGAGCTTCTCTCTGTTATATGATTTTCACTTTATTTTTTAGTAAACTTCAACATTTTAGCTTTCATGTATTTGCTACCAAATGTTTCAGAATGTTATATTTGAATATGTTTAATTGAACAATCAATGGTGTACTGTCTTGAAGGTTAACCTTATTCATAATAGAACTGATTACAACTAATGTTTTTAAATTTTTCATCTCGCGAGACTTGATAAAACAGTTTTGTTTTATGTTACACTCTAAACAATGCAAACACATCTGTTTTTACATTTCTCAGTTAATCAATATGCGAATTATAATTTTTATATTTCTTTCTATTTTGGAATTAACTGCAGCCTTAATATCAGGTAATGAAGGTATTACATGTATTTTAAGTTCATTCACAAATTCTGTACATAAACTAGTCAATTTCAAGACTTTAGTCCTATTCAAGTATAATAATGGAGTGCTAAAAAAGAATATCTTTGAAAATGGCTCTGGAAGTATTCAAAAACAGAAAATATACGCAAAATTCTCTTCAAGTACACAAGTAACACATCATTATTTCACTTGGATCAAACTATATTTTCTCATTGTTTCTTCATTTATAAGAGACATTTACAGGTAATTGTTCAAAACATCAATGTGAGAATAATAGTATTTGCAAGAATCATTACAAAGCGGACAATAGTTTTACTTCTTTTCTATGGTAAGTCGTTTGTTCTTACACTTTTATAATTATATCATTATTAAAAACTAAAGTTATCTAGGTTAATCAATTATTGCAAAAACCGCCTTCTACTAATTATAGTTTGATTGGAAAAATCCATTCAAAAGTTTAGAATTTTCCACCAGAGTTTTTCACTTTTGCAATTTTACACGTACTTTCCTATTTTCATACAAAGATCAATGTTCGTTCTACTGAAGAGCCCCCGCACTGATCGGGACTTTTTCGTATATAGCCAGTGGACGAAACGAAATATTAAATTCAGTTTAATAACATTATATTTTAAAATAACTTTATCACAGTTTTTTTCATTTCTATACCTTTTTGCTTTCCCTAAACCTAACGTATACACATATATTTATTCACATACAATATTGTACAATTCGAATGTATAGAACTTTCCACATTTGTATAGACATTCCAAAACTATACAAGGAAGTTTTCAACCTGTCAAAAGTTATCAAAATGGTATATATTTTCAAACCGTTTTCAAGTGTTTAAGAAGTAGCAAACTATTTAATGAAAATATCGATCGATTGTTTAGCAATGAATTGGAAATATTCATGGTTGACACATTTAATTTCGAGTCATGTGTTGTAGTTGGATATTCTTGTATATGCCCGACAGGATTCTTTGGGGATCGTTGTGAAAAAACTGAACGAATAAAAGGTATGATTTGATTCAAAAATAGTAAAACACTTAAAACTTATTTCGAAAAGCATTTCCATATTTTAACAAAGGTTGCCAACTAATCAAATTTTCTCATAAAAACGCAGACGACACGACATCTTTACTCTCGAAAATACTAGACGCTCAGCATATTAACAAACTGTAAAAGATGGCCAAGCAATCGCAGAAACAAACTATATTATGCTCATACTTTTATTATAAACACATTTTTAAATTCGTTAACTTTTTTATAATGAAGTCAGAGGACCAGATTACACTGCTCCCTTTCCTGTCTTAATTGTAAAATAAATACCTGCAACATTTAGATCCTCAGAAATTGAGATGCCCGCAAAATCGATGCCAAAAGAATGAAGATTGTATGTTGGATAGAAGTGGTCAGCCTTCATGTAATTGCACCAAAGAATTCTCAGGACAGAACTGCGAAATGCTACAATCGGAGGTATAGCTCATAACAAAAAAAGACTGCAATGTGTAAGGTTTCTAAAATCGCTTGTCCAGTGGCAAAATTGGAAAACCATTACACGGTTCGATGCGCAATTTGTTGTTTGATGTCTGAAAAATATTAATTTAACAATTTTATTATGTATCCTATCCTGAAAAAGACAAATACTCAATTGCGGAAGCCTACGTACACCACCGCGCTCTGCGGTCTTTTGTTTGTTATAAACTATAGCATTTACCTATAAACTTGCTACTAGTTCAATCGTTGTGTGAGAGAGCGATTATTTACTTTAACTAAAATTGTTCCCTGTTTTCAAATTCAAATCTTGGAGGTGAACATTACATTATCTGACAATCATTATATTTATATTATAAACTAATTAAACTAAGTCTAGGTCTTAGAAATTCATTTATTGATTTAGATATCTTTGTATTTCTGCGAGTCAGCGCCTTGTCAAAACGGTGGTACCTGCACAAGTACTGAGTCTAACTACACTTGTTCCTGTCCGCTGGGGTTCGCCGGTCAAAATTGTACCGAAGTATTGAACCAGAAACATATTGCCAAGTATCTGGGTGACCAAACAAGTTGTGCCATAAGTTCTTGTGAATCGAAGAAAACCGATGGTAAATGTGATGAACAATGTAACTTTTTTGCCTGTGCCTTTGATGGAGGAGATTGTTCTGCGAGAACTGAACCATTCGAAAAGTGCCCGACTGCTGAGTACTGCTCCGCTGCATTTGCTGATGGAACTTGCGACGAGGTTAGTTGATGTAAGCTGCTAATACTGCAGATTACGTTTATTTGCGTTGTCTGTATTGATATTGGGCAGAATGTTTTTACGGTATTGTAAAAGTACATTCGTGAACATTTGCAATTTTTGCATTTGTTTAATCTTTAGAACCGAATTCTCTTTTGCTTGAGCAAAGGGTTGTACTGTATAAACAAGTTTAAACAATTTTTTTGTATTTCTAGATTTGCAACTCCGAAGACTGTCTTTTCGACGGACGCGACTGTGAACCCGCCCCTTCCTTCTGCCCTTATAAAGATTTGTGTAGAAAAACCAAGAACAATGGAATTTGCGAACTGCAATGTCATACTGTAGAATGTGGTTATGATGAGGATTGTGTGGCTTCTGAGGGCAGGAATATGGTGAGTGTTCAAATGTTATGCTATCAACAAAGGCTGGGAATTTCCTAGGCCGGGGCCGAAAATTCAAAAATTCGGCCCGCCCAAGGTCAATTTTATGACAAAATCTACTGTTTTAGGTGAATATTTTGATAAATAGTATCCAAAAAGATCAATAGGTAAAGATTATTGCACTCTTTTTTCTTAATGCCGAAACATAGCAATGAAAAGTACCTTTTTTGAAGAATATCCGCTAAAAATTGGGAAATAGAGTGGGGCATGCCAGGGCCTTTTGCCAGCCCTGCTATATAAAAGAAAGACTGTTAATCAGCAGAACAAAGTACTAAATTGTTGTTTTTGTTTTGTGGATTGATAATATTCTTAAACTTACTGTTGCATAATATCTTTTTCTGAAATATAAATGTTTAGCTAAATGGTACTCTGGAAGTTGTTATTGTTTCCTTACCTTCGGAATTCGTACCTAAAATGAACGAATTTCTTAATAATCTAACAACTCTTGTTCGTGCATCTGTCTCTTTGAAATTAGATGATGCAGGACCGATGATTTTCAAGTGGAGTAATGAACTTGCCGGTGAACGATGGAACATTTCTGACGTTAGTTTGAACTTTTTTTTCAGAAAACTATTTTTATACTTGAAGACCAGCTTCAATTGTCTTCTCTGCGTCAAAATCAGCTTTAGCAGGGATAAAACATTTACTTTGTTACCAGTTTTCATGAGACACCGACAATACTTGTTTTTTGCAGAATCCGTTGCAAAATATACGAGGAACTCGTCCATATAGCTTCGAAGGGATCATCCTAAATCTCCAAGTCGATGCTAGTTCTTGTAAAGAAAACTGCTTCTCTGATGTTGAGAGTGTAGCTAAATTTATTGGGAAATCAGTTTCAAACAAGGTTAGTCTAGCAAATCCCTAATCATTAACCGAAGAGTTCATTGCAGTCTTTCAACAAGCTAACTTTCTTAAATTCAAATTCAGACTTACTACTTTAGAATCCAACTATCGTCAATTGGATAATCATCGACGCCAGGGCAATACACGCCGATCGCCGACCTTATCCAATTGATAAATCTACTTCTATCTGGAAGTATATTATAATTGGAGCTCCTTTTATTGTTCTGGCAATTTTCTGGATCTTTGTGGCTGGTAAAGGAAAAATAATCAGAACGACAGTATGGATACCTCCGAAAGAATATGAAAGTGAGTAAATTAAGAGTTTTAAAAAAGGTTTCCCAATTACCTTATTTTGATTATTTTGATTATAGGAATTTATTTATCTAAAAACATTATTAAGTAAATTTTTTCAGTTCTCCAAGAATCCCCTTCGAAAAGAATCAAGAACGATAATAGCATTCTGTCTTCGTATGGCAAATTGTAAGTTAGACAACTTTAATCCTTCTGATTACTGAGCTTCTTGACAAGCTAAAATATTTATGTACGTAGAGTGTTGTCAAAAATAATATACTTTCTTTGTTTTCTCTAGTATGGCCAACACCAAGAGTAATAATGAAGTGTAAAGAATTCAACGCTCGTCTGAGCCTCTTTTGCGAGCACCGCGTCACCATCTGGCGGCTAGCGTCCGTTCAATATTGTACTTTGCAAATTCGCGCGTGCAATTTGCCTGCAGACGCGGTGGTTAAAATCCTATAAATATGCAAGTGACACTCCATTATTACTCTCGGCGCTGACTATAGACTATTATACCAAATGTTACAGAATTACACCGAAGCCATTGCCGAAACCTAGATGCCTTGCATTCAACGATCTCCATTTGCAAGCAATATCAACCCAACCAATTCGGCTGCCGGTAAGTACAAAAAATGTATATTTTCCGACTTTTCTAAAATGAGTAGTCTAAGCCCTTGACAATACCAGTTGAGTCTCATTAGGCCTGGGAAGCAAATCCTTCTGATTTGAACAACTTTCAACGATACATTCCCTTCAATTCAAAAATTTTCAGTTAAATCCTGATTTGGTGAACTCCAAGGCGGGATTTCAAAGATTGACATCTCTGCATTGGATTGTTATTAACGAAACCAAGTCGAGCCAACAAGCTATCAACGATATTGAGAGTCTTATCACCGCTGGTGCTGATATAAATATTCAAAATAAATGTAAGTACTATGAAATTATTGAAGATAATCTAATTGAAGAGATTGATTGATGTTCTTTTAGTCTGTAAAGATTGCAGAACAGAACAATTCACTAGAAAAATTATTGAAAACCGAGAGCAACAAGATTATAGGGGTTGAGTTCAACCGATTTCACAGAAAACTGAAACTTTTGCTAATTCACATTTCCTTAGTCAAATCTACACAGAGAAACCTATCAACTTTGAAAAAAGAAAAGTAATTTACTTTCAGTAGGTGAAACTGCACTTTTTCTGGCCTGCCGGTACCAAAAGTCGGAAATTGTTGGGAAGCTTTTAATTCTTGGAGCAGACCCCAATATTCGCAATGATACAGAAAGCACCCCGCTACATCAAGCCGCATTGAATTGTGATGTTAGAACTGTTGAAAAACTACTCAAGCATAAATGTATAGTGAAAATTGTGGGTTTTCAATTACTTATTTAGTAAAGTGAGACATTGTCGAATTCAAAAAGACCAAAATTTGCTTCTGCGAAAGCTAAAACAGAGACCAATACAAAACACAAAACTTGATTCTAAAACAAGTTACATCCAAAATACGCAATATTTAATTGAAGGGCACCCCTTTATAAATTCAGATAAACACAGTGGATACCTTTGACCGCACACCTTTAATGATTGCTGCATCTGAAGATGTGCTCTCGATTGAAATCGCTGATAGACTGATTGGCGCTGGAGCCGAAATGGGTCATTCCGGAAATCAGGTAACTTTCTCTAAATCCCCTTTAATTATTGTTAAACAGCAAATCACATTGGTCAAAAAATGTTTCTTTTGAAACTTTGTCTTCATTTATTCAACAAATCTCATTTTCAGTGCAATATGGCAGTGTGCAGTGGCAGAACGCCTTTACACTGCGCTGTCGAGTCATCAAATGTTCAAATGATACAGTTTCTTATAAGAAAAGGAGCAAATAAGGATGCCCAGGATAAAAAGGTACTAATGTTAAAGTATTCCATTGTTACTTACGAATATAGTATTGAAACATTTAAGAAACGGGAAGTTAACAGTTGTATTACATAAATCAGCAACTTAGATAGGTGTTCGGCGCAAACACTGTCTTTTTTGCTTACAATTTGTCCCACTCTGATTTTTTGGTTTTCTGGCCATTGCACCCGATGATTGTGGAAGAAGCTCGTTGCGGGGGCCAAACCATGAGCCACCGTTCCTCAATTGCAGTTTGCCACGTATCGAGAGGGAACTTTTATAAATTAGCTACTTAGATAGGCATTCTAGAGAAACTTAAGGGTAGTTCAATATGTTCAAAGTAAACTATTTTGTTGCAGGGTCGTACAGCCCTCTTCTATGCAGCAGAACTTGGAAACTTGGATTGTGTTAAGCTTCTCATGAAGCTAGGTGCAAGAAATGAAGTTAACGACCAGAGGGTGAAAACATACATAATATTAAACAATTTTGCAAATAGAATGAAGGATAAATAGTCTGGTATTATAGTCTGTTTCAAAACCTAGACTGCACGCGCTGTGAATGGTTATCCCGCACTGTTGTAAAATTTATTACTTCAAAAGTTCTCTCGCCCGAAGTGTGGGAAGGAATTTTCCAGCAAATTTGAAGGCAACAATATACACCACTGCGGGATAACTACTCACTGCGCATGCAGACTAGGTGTATGAAACAGACTATACTTGAAACGGGCGATACCAATACATAGCTACAGGAGAAATCCAAACTAAAAATGCACAAAGTGTGATGAACGGTAATTTACTTTTTTTAGGAAATGACTCCCTTGGATGTTGCAAACCATATTAATGTTAAAGATATTGCACTTTTCTTGTCTTCATTTAAACACGCAACTTCTTGCGAAATTAGTACAGCTACATCAATATCCGCTCAAAAAGTAAAGGTTAGCTAAAATATATTTCATTCAGCGTATTTGTATAGTCTGTAACAAGAAAAAGGCCGCAAGGTGCGGTGTTATAAAGGCTTTCAGAAATATCTCAATTTTCATCGAAAGTAGATGTTCTTGTTATGATTAAAAGCGCAATTTCTTGCTTGTTACTAGAAAAATATCACGGCGGCTTTTTGGGATGGTTTGATTTCATAAAACCCAAATATGTAATTGCAAAATCCCTCGTTTAACACCGCACCTTGCAGCCTTTTTCTTGTTACAGACTATAGCCCTCAAGGTAGAGATCTGAGAATACTATAATACGCGAATCCTACGGCATACAATGATTTGGTGGTAGAATTATTGCCTTGAACATTGCAAAACTGTCTTGGCTGCCTTCATAACCTGCCGACGGCTTACCTCAAACTGAAATTCCCTCAAAACTAATAAAATAGCAGGAGCAAAGCATATAAGATTTATACACAGAATTAGAGCAAGCTCCGACAAGGTTGTAAACAATATAATTCCTGAAAAGGTAGATAGAAAACAGAGCAACGTGGAGTACGTATGTTTCGCCTGCCACAAATTGGCTAGTATTTCTTCGGTCTCTATTGTATCCAAATCCCAAAATGTGCGGGATACAGTACCCATCGTTGCAGGACCCAAACCGGATTTGCAGTCCTTCACAAAATTGGGTTGAATTCATGCGGAAAAGTTGCTACTTTGCATCACATATTCCAATTATTTTTGAAGGTCACAATCTAGACCATATCATGGCAAAACCGATGCTTCTATAGAATTTATTTCCAAAGGTAATCGATTTATCGATGTTCAAATAATTATAAGAAATCTATAGAAGGATATTTTTGATTAGTTGTATAATCTTTAAAACTCTTCCTATTTCAAGAAGACAGCTAAACGAAAATGGCTACCTCCTACACCGCCCAGTTCTGATGAATCGACTATTAGCACTATGAATGAGAGTTGCGGCTCATCTAGCTCAAATTCACCGGAGAAAAGGACACGGCCTCAACCGTTTGACCATATTTCCTCACTGGAAAATGACTACTCTCCACAGGGAATTACCAGCGACTGTGTAAGTTAAACTAAATGAATTTATTAGGGAGGCTTTTTGAGAATTTCAACTTTGAACTTTACTTTTAAGCTGTTACTGTGCAGAACATGAATACAAACTTATTTTTCATATTACAAACACTACGTTGATCTATCCGCTAAAAAATCCCTTCAAAAACAATTTCAGAAAAATTTAAAACAGAAAAGCTGCCCATATCAGTTTCAAATTTAGATCTTTCAACAATACTGTTCCGATGGAAACATCACATTTAACTCTTGTTTTACATGAATAACAATGAATACCAATAAAAATAAACTTTATTTTACATATTACAGAACAATAAGTTTACCAAACTGCTATTAATTTACTTTCAAAAACAACTTTAGAAGAATAAAAAGGCTAGTTACCCAAATAATATTCAAATTTAGATCTTTCATCAACACAGTTCCGATGGAAACATATCCTGTAGCTCTGCTGCGAAGACATACAGTACATCTTCATCTGAAGACGCTAGCAAAATATATTCAGATTATGTGAATTTTACAAATCTGTAAAACAATTATACTTTTAAAAATGTTTTATATAGCCGGGCAATATGAACGCTTTACAATTGTATGATTTTTATTCAAATAAAACCGAAACATATATTTTATCTTGTGTACGCTTTTAATAAACATTACTACTTGGTATATGAATTGGAAAATCTTCAGTTGAAGCCCAGGTTATGCGAGCGTTCGGTTGAGTGGCTATTTCTTTCTGTTCTTAATATTTGTATCTTATTCTTTGAATTGGTGTAATCTGGTCTTCAACTGAAAGAAACCAGAAGAAGTCGAGAAGCAGAATCTAAGTGAAGTCTCAGTTGAAACAAAGGTGAGGTCCTGAGATAGACTTTAGTCTTTGGAGGGTATTTGAAGTGAGGAAACAATCCGTCATATAATATCTGATGTTCGTTATCATCAAAGTCAAATGGCCCAAGCCGGGGCCCCACCGTTGTTGGGTGAAGGTCTGCTTCCGGCTGGGCCCTGCCACATGTCTACAGTGAGGCGCCCAACGTTTGAGGTGAAATTGACGGCGGCTGACCTATTTTTGACACACGTGCTCGTGATAGGTGCAGTACGGGCCAGCCCGGTACAATTGATAGTGATTTTTCATACTTAAATATTTGAATAGAGTTGCGAACACTAATTAACGGCTTTTCAGGAACATCACCGGCACCGCAACTGCTGATGGATTTAGAAATGAAATGTGAGTTTTATTAGTTTAGTATAGTCCATACCAAAAAAAGACTGAAGTGAGCGGTGTTGTTTAAGGCTTCCAAAATCGCTCGTTATATGGCAAAATTAAACTTCCATTATATGGTTCAATGAGCAATGGTTGTTTGGTGTCAGAAAAATAGTATTGTACTAGTTTTATTTGGTATTAGGTCCAGAAAAAGAAAAATACACAATTGCGGAAGCCTATACCACCGCGCTCTGAGGTCTTTTGTTTGTTATAGACTATAACTAACCTTTCACAATTTAGGTCGGAGAAAAAACATATTTTTCAAATTCAGTTATGAGTAGGATAAGTAGTATTAGTTTTTTTGTTTTCGAGCATAGGATGCAAGAGATCAACACCCTGGAAGAAGAAATTCTAGTTATTATGGACAAATTGAAGACTGAAGGAATGGAATCAAATAATTTTGCAGAACACTGATACTTGACTAGAGAATTCTTTGTTTAATAATTACTTCATAAATTAAATAAATGAGTAATTATTCTTGTTAAGAACGTGAATTTGCTTTCCTTTACTGCAAAGCATATAAGATTTATACACAGAATTAGAGCAAGCTCCGACAAGGTTGTAAACAATATAATTCCTGAAAAGGT
>JAQGAV010002385.1:0-15979 GCA_034691345.1 Phasmarhabditis papillosa
TGATCTCGGGCGGGCTCGAACCGCCGGCCTTCTGTGTGTTAGACAGATGTGATAACCACTACACCACGAGATCTTCTTTTTCCTTGTTATTTTGTCCGTATTCATACTCTTTAATGGTGGAATCTAACCAATATAACTTTGTCAAAGAACTCTATAGAGGTATTCGTCAATTCTAAATGAAGACTAATAGTCCAAATAGACTATCTAAAGTATCTAAAGCTTCTTATTATTAAAAAGGTTTAAAATATAAAAGATTTGATCTTGAGCGGGCTCGAACCACCGGCCTTCTGTGTGTTAGACAGATGTGATAACCACTACACCACGAGATATTTTGTCCGTAATCATACTCTTTGTTCATATTTTCCCTTCTTTTAATCCTAGTTGTACTTGTTATTTTCCAACAGCAGTCAATTATTTCTAAATTGAATGAACTGCCCGCATAGCTGTAAACAATATATGTTAAGTATTAATAGAGCAGCAGATGGTCACAAACATAATTTAAAACCTTCTACTTCATGAATGCTTCATTTTGTAAGCTTATTTAAGGTTTAAAATGTTCTTGCTAAACTATAGTCTACGGACAAATCTCATGTAGTTTAAAGGTCTATTTTTTATAAGGCGAGCGCACCATTATATCTGTTGCATGTACATTTTCTTTCGATTTCTGCGCTCCTTCTAAATTCTACAATACTCTTTCTACTGTACTTTGCAAGCGATTCATCCGTCGACTATACTCGCATTTATTTACTGGAGCATCTTCTTTATTAAACCCAATTTACTCTTCGATGCCGCTGATGTTCTTTTACTTTACCCGTGTTTTAGTAACTTTAATAAGTTTTCCCGAAAAAGTTCTTGTAGGTATTTCCGAGAATCGGATATGCTTTTCGAGTGTTAAAGTTTAAGATGGGTTTTTAGTTAAATAGACAGATCATCCATTAATAGTTTTAAACATTCATCTTCAATGATTGAGTAGACCATAATTTGTCAAAATACATTAATCAATAACTCCAAAAGTTACTTTACCTTTACAGTTCGAATAATTGCAGAACACTTATTCCAGAAGACCTTCGTTCTAAGCCCCGCCCCTTTATTCCCGACGCCCTTATAATTTTGAGGTCAGTACGGTGTCATTGTCATTATATTCTATAGCTTAGCGCCAATTATAACATTGCGGACAGAAGATTTCACTTTTAAAGTTCTATTAGAGGAAAATTAAAGAAGGCAAACCAAAAAGTTTTTAGAATTTAGAATTTATATTTTTTTTCTTTGATATGTTATTTGTCTGTAATTAGTTAGTTAGTTGAAGAAGTTTAATCTGTTTAAAAACCTAGACTACATTGCGCCGTCTACATGCGATGAGCGGTGTTGTAAATTTAGCCTTCAAATTCGCTGGAAAAGCCTTCGGGCAAGAAAACTATTAAAGGCAAAATTTACAACACCGCGTATCGTATGAGGCCGGCGCACTGTAGTCTAGGTTTTGAAACAGACTATAGTAGCTGTTATTTCTAGGACGGGTTAAACGTTCGGTTTTGATGTCCGAGAACTTTTGTACCCTTTTCCAAAGTGTATAGAAGTTCCTAAAAGGGTTTTTTCAAACCCTGAGTATTTCTAGGTTAACATTTTGAATGTCTATTTTATCAAAATTAGTTTTTGATGTAATGGACAAACAAACTGTAAACTTAGAAAAACTCAGAAAAATGATCTTCCTTTGCCATATCTTCTCAAACCCCCCCCCCCCCATGTAGGCGAACTTAATGGTCTGCAAAGCTCATTCAGATAAACGACATCCGACCGAAAAGACAGCATGTTTGATGCAGAAAGAAGTTGCTTTCACTTTTTGTTTTAGCTGTTTCTTTGAAATTAAGAAAGTTTCCTTTTGTTTCGAAACTTTTTATTTTTATTTTGTTAAATTGGTTTCATGCAGAAGTCTCGGTTTTATACGTTCTTATCCGTTGCAAGTCCGTTGCGTTGTAAGACGTAGGTTTCGAGCGCCACATCCAATGACCTTAGTATTACAAAAAGAATAGAGAATAAAATATAGAATCCGTATCCCTGGTGGGTGCCCGAACAGTTTTTGGCTGCCCAGCAGTTGAGAATTGTTGCCCGGCAAGCTAAAAACTGCCCGGGCACGCACCCAGACATTTCTATACTACGGCCACTGGGGACGAAGGGTGTTATATAAAAGGTAATGTACTTTCGAAAAAAGGCCTCAACCGATTTCCAAGCCGTTTATATAACCCCGCTGCTGCGTTGAAAAGCTAGCTCTTGATCCAGACTGTAGGCTAAGTTTTTTAACTGTGCACCTATATAGATTTTTAGTCAAAAGTACATGAATCATCAAAGTAACATTTTGTTTATTTTGTTTATTTGTCTTATTATTCAACCGTAGAACAGGATTTTTATACGAAAATGCATTAAAGTTGGGTTGGTTTACATTATGGTGTTCTTATTGTTAGCAACAAAAACATTTAGGATTACGAATTCCTTTAGTGGAAAGATGTGATTTAAAAACTTTGTACTGGCGGCGAAATTTCTGAAAAAGCTATTCTGACAGCGTTTTGCATAACTTAACTTTATGTCTGAACCAAGTCTGAGCTTCAACAACGACCACAGTCAGTTCAAAAATAAAGCTATATTTGACTGAGACGAGATGCTAAACCATTACTAAATCTTAATACTTTTATTACAAAAGTAATTACAAGATTACTTTTTTCATCAGTTTTACCCAGACCATCAAACCGGCAAAATCTTCTCTCGGTCATATCATGATTCAAATCCAACGTTTTCCAACAATTGAACAATGAGAAACTTAACAGCTACATAGAAATACTACATTTTTGTCCTAACTCATCTTGATTTTTTACTTTATCCAACTCATTAAATAAGGGCTCGTTTTGGGCCCGGCCCGCTGGATGGTTTGGTTTTAATCCATCTGATACTTTACATTCTTCAGGATTTGTTATCTTTTTCACTTTCATTTACTTTAAGGACCATTTTTCAACTCCAATAGTAAGGCTGAAGCTGCCTCTATTGAATTAGCAAAATTTATTATAAAATCAGCATTTTTTCAAATATGGGCCGGCCCATTTTACAAATTTGCATGTTTAGTTTATTTGTACCCTTTTCTGCATATTCTTTTATATTTATCTGACTCCACGCCACGCCCACAGACTCCGTAATAATCGTATATAGTCGGCTAAAGCAGCAATCAACACCAACAACGATTATTAAATTTGTTTATTTTCTATAAAAATATGCATGTTTTATGCAGTTTTTAGTTTCAATATGTTTATATAATTTCTGGATTGTTTTTAATGTTCAAAGTGTCGAAGCAAACGTTTTTTATTATATCAATCGGATCACAATAATAGTGTAGTTTCCCGGCCAAGGGTTTCGGGCAGTGTTACGGCCACCCATTCCGGAATCTTTTGAGCAAAGACGGCTCCTTCTGGAATTGAGTCTCCAGGCGCGCGAAACTAGCGATAAAGGCCGCTGGTTTCGCAAGCCAATTCCACTAAGCATGTTGTACAAGTTTGCTCACAATTCTAAAATCAGCGGCTCTCCTTTCTAAATTGTACTCTCTCTACCATATCAGAACTAATAGTCTTTTATAAAAGCAGTATCTATAGGCTTAATCTTCTGCCACCCTATGTTTACCGCTTGTCCTGGGTTTAGCCGGCAATATGCCACCTATCACGATAACCTATACATTCGGTCGCGTGCAAACAAAGCCCTAATCCCTAATGGGACCACCTGGCTGCACCTAAAATGGACATTTGGACACAAAATGAGAGGAATGATACAATTGCGAGCAGGAGTATTCATGAGCCGGCATGTAGTAATTTTTTGATTTTATGAAGACATTCGTTTCATATTGTAATATTTTGAAATTATATAAATAGTCAGCACCCAGAGTAATGACGGAGTGTAAAGAATTCAACGCCCGTCTGAGCTCCTTTTGCGAGCACCGCGCCAGCATCTGGCTGCAACTCTCCGTTCAAAATTGTACTTTGCAAGTACCGTGTGCAATTTGCCTGCAGCTGCGGAGTTCATAATTCTAAAAATACGCAAGTGACACTCCATTATTACTCTCGGCGCTGACTATATCCTTATTCGATGCACTTAAAAAAGTTGAAAACTTGGTAATTCAGAACGTTTTGAAAGCAAAATTTGGAACACTGAGAGTTTACATATCCCGTTCCTTGTAGGAGTATTCAACAAAAATTATATTTATACGACTTTCCAATCCCTCTGAAGGATGGACAAATCGTCTTGATCATATAGCATAAGACTTTCACCGAATCCCATCTGAACCATCCTAAATCTCTCTTTTCCTTTCGAAAACAAACAAACAATTTGAATCATTTTGATATGTATTTTGCGTATTTTCAAGTCAAGTGGCGCTCTCCATAAAAGCACTTCAAACCTCGTTTTTTTCGCGGCTTTTCGCCTCAAATCCGGTCAGGACTCGTAAACTTTTGGTTTTGGCGGGAAATTCAAAGTCACTTTCTTTTTAGGTAGTCTCGCGGACTTTACAAAACATAAAAAGGTGCTAAAAGTCGTGTCTGTGATCGTCTCGGAAAGATAAAAACAAAAATGAAAAGAAAAGGTTTTCAGTTTAAGTGCCTGAGAATCATTTATTTTAACACCACTTCTCTCCACATTACTGCGGAAAAGGCTGAGCTAAACACTGCGCTAAACACTGCGCTAAACACTGCGCTAAACACCTAGCTCTAGAAACAGACTATATTTTGTATTCTGTAACTTGTTTTTAAAGGTATTTGAAGAAATATAATATCATTAAGAGTAGTGCTTTATGCTTCTTTTTACTTTATCTTTTGAACACGGCTCGCCGCGCCTTAAGGAAACGGGACAGATCAAATTCAAGTGGTGAAATCTTGATGCTCATATTCTGGCTTATTTTGTTGAGCATTTTATGGTTATTTATATATAATTGGAAAGGCCATAGCTCAATCTGTACAACTGAGTTTTTTTTTAGGTTAACGCATTCCAGAGAAAAATGAACTATAATTTTAAAATCAAAGCTCAGTTCTTTAACCCTACTGTCTCCACTGGGAGCCATGGTGCTAAGTTTTTCGAGTTCCATTTTCTGCCCCCCCCCCCCCCTACCATAAAAGTAACAACTTCTTTGATACTCATTATTCTTATTCTCTTGCATATTCCTCCTCCAACACCAATTTGTACTGGTTCCCATGTATTCTTTCTAATTAATGTTATGTGGGCAAACGGGCGTGGTCTAGTCCTAGAATTAATGAATATAATTGAGTACATTGTTGACACATGGTCTCATTACAACTAGCGTCTTTGCGGGAAAAGCTGCCAGTATCTTGCTAGGTTTCTGCGGCTTAATTAACGATACCGCGATCCAATAGGCAGTTCCCAGGGTGGCCCGCGCCGGTCAATAATAATTTTGAGCTTGCTCGCTACGCTGTGTCAATTCAACAAACTCAATCATATGAACTTTTTCACTGATGCGAATAATGAATGATTCAGTAAATAAAATAGCAAAAGTACACTCGAATTCAAAAAAAGTAAAGAGTCCGGGCTAATAATTTAAGGGGCCCATTTGGCATCACATTTCCTTCAAACTTTGTTAAATACAAAATATTGTCTTGAAATGATGATATAAGTCTGTATCAATAATTTTTACAGCCAACGACACTGCTCTTGAAGCCTATAATCAGCCGACTAATCTCTTGCAGTTAAAGGTCTAATAAATTTAAAACAGAGCATATATTTGCAAGCAATTTGCTCTAATTATTCTGATGAGCTCCAAAAAATTTGCAGTTCCTACCGTAACCCTTTGCAAGCGCTTAGTCCACCTGTAGCTCTAGCAATAGACTATAGTGCGTTAAAATATCTATGCTGCCTATGCGGTAGTTTAGAGTAAACTACAATATATCCCGTATCCATTGTGCGGCTCCATGATTGCTCCGCCTCTCTTGCACAGACCTCCCTGTTAGTCTCAATAGAGCGCATAATTCAAGTGTTTCCATTCACTTCATATACATTCAGATCGACAGGCTCAAACAAATTAACACCTTGTGAATGTAGAAACATTAATAAGAGTAACTATTTGAATAGTTTGTACTTAAGTAATATTTATGTTTAATATTTTATATATATTACAGTTTATAAACTAACTATGTTTTATAAGTCTGTTCTTACTTTTATATTCGATACGCTTTAACAGAGTTGAGGGTTGATACTCTTTGGTAGACTTCAAATTGGTATAGTGGATTTATCCCTATATTTTGACAAGTCTAGACAGAAAAATTTCCCATCCCCACCGATTGACAAGTTCCGATTTGAAAGATGTTGGGAACTACCGAATCTACCAGAATAGTTACAAATTTAATACTCATTTGTAGGAACTCTAATATGTTCTGAGACTTTATCACTTATTCGGGCCAAGTCAGTTTGGTAACCATGAGAGCGAGACTTGGTCATCCTTTTATTTAATATAGTCGGTGGACTAATTGCTTGCTAAGGGTTACGGTACGAACTGTAAACTATTTAAAGCTTATTAGAGTAATTAAAACAAATTTAGAGCAAAGATATGCTCCAATTTTAATTTGTTAGACCTTTACCTGCAAGCGATTAGTCCGTCGACTATGCCAACTTCTAGTAATAACGCCGCGTCTTCCCAGGTAATGAAACTGAAGTAATATTTCGGATCAATTACACGCCGGTACCGTTTTTATAGTTATTACCTGCCTACATGCGAATTACAACTAATAGTACTTTGCTTTAACATTATCCGATTATTCATAGCCTGAGCTACTTTTATCATAAAGAACGGTGTTATAGTATGCTTCAAAAGGAATAATGGGGTGTTACTTGCGTATATTAGGGAACTTTTGAGTATATTTTCGGTTTTCCAATACTTTCAGAGCCAATTTCAACGAGATTCTTTTTTAACACTCCATTGTTATTCTTGAAAAGAACTATATATAAAAATGAATGGAAAAATTGTGGATTTCAGGATACCTGGTAAAGCTGTTATAGTCAACAGACAAATCTCATGTAGTTTAAATCTCTATTTATTATAAAGCGAGCGCACAATTATATCGGTTGCTTGTACATTTTCTTTCGATTTCCTCGCTCCTTTTAAATTCTACAGTACACCTTTGCCAACGATTATAGATCGACTATAGATCTTATTTGCACTAAAAGTTTTGCACTTCCTTTTAAGTAAGTACCGTTTTAATTATTTCCATTTTCTACCCCCTACCCCCTTCCTTACGGAGTTTACTTCCACGACTCCGTAATATTCCATAAGGTTGTTTCCGTATTCTATGAATAGATAATAAACCCTTCTGGCCAGCTTGTCCACTTTACTCGAAAATTTAAATACGTGTGAATTTTCGACCACCCACGAGAGGCTATTTTGATTATATTCGATGAATTTATAACCTCTGCTTATGGAATATTAGAACTCTTTTAGTAATTTACTATTAAAAGGTTTATTGTGTTGTTCCACAGTAAATAGATCGTATCTACTTCTTATGTTTAAGTGAAATTTCGTATTTTGTAAACTCTAAATGGGAAAAGTGTTGGATATGAACTATAGCTTTTAACACGGTTTCCTTTCTTTTGAATTGGGCAGGGCTTGCAAAAGTGCAGGCTGACCCGGCTCGGGCCGTACTATTGTGAAACGAAGGCCGGTTCGGGCCAACCCGGGGCCGACTAGGACCGTGTGGGGCATACCAGGGCCAGCTCTCGCCACCCTGGAATTGGGCTATAAAAGTATGCTTGTTCATTTAGGAATAGAATAGTACCCAACTCTTTTGAATAAAACTCGAGTAGCCACTCGAAGTTCAATTGAAAGCTCTAGTCGAACACAATGAAAGTTCATCTGTGAGCACAGTGTTCCTACCTACAATGAGTTTATACTTTGTTTATAAATATTCTGTATCAGGAACTATTTTCTAGCCCGGTATTCAGGGGGACCAGCGGTTGTCAAATTTAAAAAATAAGTAAGCCGGTGCATTGGAAAGTATTTCTACAAAAGTAAATTAATTTTTTATATAACATTGCCTCTCTAAAGCAGTATATTGCAATGGAAAGATAGTTCTTGATACCGACATATAGTGTAATTTAAGATATATAATAATGGAGTGTTACTTGCGTATTTCAAGGAGATTTTGCGTATATTTTCGGTTTTCGAATACTTTCATAGCCATGTTCAATTAGATTCTTTTTTAACACTCCATTATTACTCTCGAATCAGACTATAGTTCACTTCAAAAGTTAGGCCTATAAGATTATCCATTTTATATAATCAGAATCAGAACTATGTAGCACCCCCTCTCTCATAGTATAACAAAAATTCAAAAAACTAATTTACTTGCAAATGCCGATCCCGACTTAGCATTTACGTGTAATTTTTAATAAAACTGCTGTTTTGCATAGATTTCCCTCTTTGCCTCTTGCTAACCATCAATCAACATAGCAATTTACCCTAAAAACTAGTTTTTTCCTTTTAAAGTTACTATTTTGCATGTAAACGTTATAGAGATGTCAAAAATGTTTTTGTTCAATTTTCAATATGTTCAAAAGAGTAGTCGAGAAGTAGCTTAAAAGCTTCGTTTAGTATATTGGAGCCAATTAGAGTAGAAATTGACGTTTGAAGCGTATGCGATGAAAACAGGATAAAACGCGCCCCGCTCGTGATACCGCGCTGGAAACCTAGGTCTTGAGATAGACTATACCTCATTTCCTTTAATAACCTTTTAGCCCCATTGTCTACTACACGAGACCTTGTCTACGTTTTTATAGCGCTTCGCACAGCTTGTCACATTTATTCATGTTGAATAGAGCTTTTCGAGTATTTTCGAGAGCGCCGGCGCGCGTTCGCCCTTCGCGGTTGCAAAAAAGACTAAATACGCAATAAAAAGCTAAGAAAGTGGAATAAGTCATGGCGGAAGCAGCGTAGTTGACCTCCAAATGATTGCTGTCCCAGCTAGTGTTCGATTATGAGTTATGTGGAACCACTGCAGAATGAGATGCTAAGGTTACTGGGGGCGGGCCAATAGAGGTTAATAACCTACGAGATTGTCTGCTTCTATAATCAGGCGATAAAGCGGTTTGCTATAGTCCATAACAAAAATAAGACTGCAGTGCGCGGTGTTGTGTAAAGTTTGTAAACTCGCTCGTTCTGTGGCAAAATTAAACTTCCAAGTTTTATACCACCGCGCTCATTTTTATATACCTATACCACCGCGCGTTGCGATATTTTGTTTGTTATAGCTATAGTAGTAACGATCTAGAGTTTATGTGAAGAGATTACTTCAAATGAATGCTTTATTGAGTTTTCATTGAAAGGAATATAGAAGCTCATTTCCTCTCCAGCAACTATAATCTATATACACCTAGTAGAGTTGGGCAGCTCGACCCGAGGCCCGAAAGCCCGTTTGAGCCCCAAGCCCGATTTAAGTAACTTCAATTTTTAACTTTGGGCATCGATTTATACTAAAGTTGTGCATCTTGTTCAAATAAAATGCTTTTTGTTCTTAGATTTACATTTTGTATGCTAACGTTTTCCGTTCAGAAATGTTGTTTCATTTTATTTTCTCATTAATTTCACGGCTGTCACACACATTTTAGTCCTTTTTTATTTGCAATTCTCTCACGTGCCTTTTTTTAGAATTTGATGCAATTAGGATGAGCTTCTAGAGCTTGTCTTTACTAATGGGTATCATAGTTTACGTTTAAGTCATAACCTATACTTATACTATAGTCTATATCAAGACCTAGGTTTCCCGCGCGGTATGACGAGTGGGGCGCAGTGTTATGAAAAATGAATGTACTTTTGGAGAAAACGCACCACGTCGACCATTTCACATTCATTTTATATAAAACTGCACTACGCTCGTCATACCGCACTGGAAACCTAGGTCTTGAGCTAGACTATACATACAATTTTCGATGACACGAATAGTTAGTTTGATCCGTTAAAGATATTATTTGTATGATTTAATACTTTTAATCATTTTTATTCAGTTTATGACCTTGTAGCTAACTAAATATAACGGGTGAGCAAAAATTGGCCAAGCCCGTTACGGAACGTATGAATTACAATAGTATGCACATCAGTTAACCCATAAACATTAAAGCATTCCAGAGAAAAATAAACTCTAAGTTTAAAATGAGAACGCAGTCCCCAATGTTTTTAACGTAAGAATATGCTGTTAGTTTGTCAGCCTGAATTGAAGCTTTACGATTCGAAAACTCCTAAAAAAAGCTGTTTTTTCCTATTCTAACTCTTGACTTTCTTCCATATAAAGGCTGTGATTTGTTCGTTTCTTTGTCTAATTGGCCGAATGCCAAAATGTCTTTCTTCTCACATTCTAGCAGTAGTTTACGATTATTTTAGGATGTAAAGTTTGGAAGAAAGGATTCAGAGTTCAAAAAAGGAATTTATAAGGTTATCCATGATCCGTCTTAATACCTTGGGCGTCCTAACGGAAAAAGCATTTCTTTGAATTTTGGCAGGTACTTTTTAATGGAAATACCGTAATTGCATCCTACAGTTCGCTGTATATCAGCAAAGGCGGCACAAGCACACTCGCGGGGTCCAATCGTCTTGGGACCATCGGTATCTTGCGGCAAGAACGGCCAAAATATAAACCTGAAATATTCAGCGACAACGTCAGGTTTCTATACGCAAGATTGCACTAAAATAGGCAAAAAAGCGCTCTAGTTTGACAAGCTGGACCACTGCGAATCTACAGTCCTTTACGTCTCCTGTCCGCCATGGCACACTGTGTGCCCGTTATTGGCAAAAGTCCAGGTATCAAAATTGTCTACTATTTGAAGTTACTTTGATCATTTTGATATCTAACGTTTTGTTTCTACTCAGTTTCCAGACTTTCAAAGTGTCCGTCAACTAACCAAGATTACAATCATTATTAATTTTGTGCTAAAATAGTCTAATTACTTTTATATCTTATTGTTAGGACTCATACCTACTGGGTCCACTTCGGTCTAGCTGACTATCGTTTAATTGCGCCTAATAACCATGGTAACTAGAAACTTGTTTAGCTTAGAACAACGGGCGAAACTTTTAAGCGCACTATTTTTAAAACTGTTTACATTAACAATAAGTTTAATTTCTTTTATTCTTTATTAAAACTTTTAGTTGGCCCCCAAAGATGGTTACCGGCCCACCCGGCCTATAATTTTAAGACCCAGGCCGGGCCGGGCCGACCGGATAACCACCTCTGATTCGGCCCATGAATATCCCTATCCTTTTTCAAAAAAGTCATGCTGTTCGTAAATGATAAACAACTTTTACAGATCCCTTCTATCTGTTTGTTGTTTTTCCTGCTTAAGTCTTCTCGTTCCGGATTAGGCTCCGCCCCTTTCCGGAACACTGTTCACGCCGCTGCTCCGTGGCGGATTATTAATAAACAATGAGAACGTTGTCAGAGACGTTCCAAGTGGCTATCTTTCACGCATTTTAATATTTACATCAAAGTTGTATTAGTATTTCACTTTATTATTAATTATGTATATAAATCTCGTATATAGTCTATTTCCAACCCTAGACTGGATCGAGTAAGGCCGGTGCGATGCAGTATTCAAATAAATGTACCAGAGCAATTATCCGGCCGGCCCGGCCCGGCCCGGCCTGACCTCCAAAATGTTAGGCCTGGTCGTGCCGGGCCGGTAACCAGCTGTGAGATGTAAATCTCAAATTTATCCATTTTATATTTTCCGTATGAGAACTGCTGACTAATTCTCGCATTATTAAGTTTAATATTTAGTTTTTTTCTTAACTGTAATATGCATTCTTTTTCAGATAATAAATAGTGATGTCTTCATTCTTCTCGATATCATGAATATCCGAAATCTAACTATTTTACCTATACAAATTTTGTTTCTGCTGGTCGGACTTAGCCACGCGTTTCATCCAGATGGTGAGTAGTAGAGAAGGACATTTTGGGCTGGATCCAACCCAACCCAGTCCAGCCCAGCCGTAGAATACAAATCTGAGCCCAGCCCAGTGCACTCCTGCCTTATACTGAATATATCCACCAGTTCACAAAGTTGCTACTCAATTTTTGGATAATGCAACGTCTCCCAGAAAGTATTTTTGTTAAAAACGAAATTAATAGTGTTCAGGAATTTTTTACGACAATAAGTTTGTATCCTTATTATTTTGTTTTAGTCCGATGGACCTGTTACCCGGATTCAGTCTCGATCGTTGTGCAATCGGATGATCCTTTTGAAGGAGTTATAAAACCGAAGTGAGAATTCTACATAACTGTAATGAATATTTTCCTTATCCATGGCTTCTCGCCAACGGCGACCGGTTAAAGGACTGCGTTCTCATTTTAAATTGCCGAATCATTAGAAAAAAACTCAGTTAAAGAGATTGATCTATAGGCTTTCCAATGATATATATAGTCGGTGGACTAACCGCTTGTAAGAGGTTACGGTACGAACTGCAAATTTTTTAGAGCTTATTAGAATAACTGGAGCACATTTAGAGCAAAGATGTGGTCGATTTTTATTTTTTCGACCTTTAACTGCAAGCGATTAGTCCGCCAACTATAACTAAATATGAATTACAAAAAAATAATCTAGGAATTGTGCATCAAGGTGTTATTATTTTGGTTTGTTTTGTTCCTTTTCTTAGGAATACGAGTAGTGTATTCCATACTTTTTACTCGGTCTATAGAAGATACTAACTTTCCCATCTCATCTAAACCATATCGATCTTTCATAAAATTCAGCAACATGTTTATTTTATAGTTTTTCATTTTCAGGAATGCAAAAAACGAAGATTGCATCGCCAGAGGTTTCGGAGCCAACTTATCCGTTCTGAAACTGAACTTCAGCTCAAAGGACTGCGGTATCTTATATGATGAGGTTATTTCCGTTTAGACCTTGAATTACGGATGAAACTCAAAAACTCCTCAAGATCTGGAATCACTGGACTGTCACTAACTATAAGCTCCGCCTAGATGAACAGTTGACGTAACACTCAGCAATGTCCGAGCCGGCCCAGGCCGGTCGAAGTCCAAAAATTTCCCAGCCGAAAACAGTTTTTAGAAGCTTCTCAGATTCAAATGCTGACATTTACATAATAATAAGACCCTTTTATTTTTCAGAAAGAGGATTTCTACCTTCTAACGTTAGAGGTACACTCTCATCCAGTCCTAATCGTAGATCAAGATAAAACAGTTGAGATAAAATGCCGAAGACAGAACTCTACAGATTCAGTGCAACATGATATGAGGTAGGGTAGATAATGTAGCTGACAGAAGATTTATCCGGTCTAAAGCTCCGTTTCCGTTAGGTGATATGGGATCAGACTGACTGACTTCACAGAAAGAAAAAGATTGACTTTTTTTTAGCAACTGAACCGATTTAAGCTATAATTGGTTCAAATTATAAATTCAACTATAAGACTATATCTAACAACTGGCAGTCCTGCCCCCTATGCAAGGCGCGCGCACCTCTCTTATTTGGCACCGATTACAGTAACCCACCGTTCATTGGAAGTCATATCCCGGACTGCAAATTGTATGTTCAAAGATATATAAGCTATATTTAACAAGAAAATGAGAACGTAATTAAGCTACAATCATCTTTACAGTTCATTCCAAAACATAGAACGATAGCAGACCTGCGCTAACAATGAGAGGGCCCTCATTTCTGGACCGCGTAGCGGCGGGCCCAACATTTAAAAGTTTCTGGTCTGAACAAGAGTGCGGAATTAAAATAGCTGGGGTACTATTGAACCTGAACGGCATGCTCATAGAGTAGGTGAACGATCTACCGTTCTTATTTATAACATCCCCGTAACTATCCAACGAAACGGTTTAAGTTTTGTAGTGCAGGGATGTTACAGGCCGAAAAACTTAGAGGGGAGGGCTGGCCCCGATCACCCCTGCTGGAATGAACTATATATTCTTTGCAGAGGTCCCATGTTTCAAATGAGTTTAATAAACAAAGAGAAGCTGACGACTAACTACATTTACTATGGAGAAACAGCCAGTCTAGAAGTGGTTCCCATAAACAGAAACATTTCTAATTTTGCCAATTTAGATCAATTCAACTGCATTAGGGCGGAATTTCAGCATTGGAGCATGTTCAGTGAAGGCTGGAACCAACACTACAGTCAATGTAAGTTAAGTGTATCCTACTACAGATATCTTCGTAGGGTAAAAGGTCAAGGTACTTTTGAGCAGATGTGGAAGTGGTCCAGTAAACTGGGCATGGCTCGCGTTTTTCAATACCAAATCTTGACTTCCTAACTTTCCGGAAATAGCACCGAATTTTTCGTCAGACTGGGCCAGAACGTTTTCCAAAAATAAAAATCCTCACTTTCCTACTCCTTCCTGAAAGCGCTATATCGAAAAAAAAATCAAAATTGATAGTTTACAAATATCGAAACATTTTTATCCCGAATTTTCAGCTGATCGACAGTCGCGGATGCTCGAGATACCGTAATCTAATGTCAAACTTCGAACGATCTCCTTCTGGAAAGGGTCTTAAGGCGACGTTTCCCTCCATGTTCCGTTTCCCCGGCAGTGATGACGTCACAGTAACTTGTATGGTTCAGTTCTGTGAGACAATATGCGAGGTACTGACAATGGGCTCAATTATAAGGTTCAACATTCGGGCCAGAGTTTCCGGAATTGCTAAGGTTATGCTCCGAAACGGTCCAGAAAGTTTCTAAAACGGGCTGGCCCGGCTGGCCCTTTCCCAGTCCTTCCAAAACCCGATACCATCATACATATAACTTTTAGATGCCAAATTGCCTGCGTGTGGAAGAAGAGCGAACAATGACCCTACTCGCAGATGCTGCTGGCTCCGAAACGGAACAGTACTCTACAGTAACCCTAACATTCGCTGTGAAAGACAAAAGAGCAGCCGATGTCCCCCTAAACTGTAAGTCGGCATGCATAGAGACTTTCGAAATCCTGGACTGCATGACTTGTTTGCCCTGTTCAACAGCATAATATAGACCAAAAATGGCGCACTTTGGAGAAAATAAGAGAACTTTTGCCCGATACCTTCTTGTTACGTCTACGGATACAATGAATTTAAAATCCTTCTCCCTCAAATTCTGGGTCACTCGGCAAAATGTAGATCAAATCACCAGGTCTTCGATTATGGGATCTCGGAAAAACGTGAAATAATTCGCAACCTCTTGGGTCTCAGAAAACAAAACTGGCGAAAACAGAACCCGTTTGAACTAAGAATGTTAACAATCGCCTTCAAAATTGTTTCCTTTTTACGGTTGTGTTTTCTTCGAGTTGCAACCCAAATTCTATCCCCTCCAAATCATGGGTTTTAATTGAGTCTCGAATCAGCCACCGGTGGTCACCGAAAAGCGTAAAATGCTTTTCCAAATCACTTCTTCATCAATATTTTCACATTTAGTAACACCGCCTCCCAAAATCCGTACCTTGTCCTCGTCCCGGAGTAAGCCTCTGTTTGCTCCAACAGAACAAACTGCCATGGCAGCAGCAACCGCAGAACAACAGTGTGTAAGACAGTCGGATGTAGATGTGCTGTATGCAATATGTGCTATGCTTACTGGTAAGAATATGTAGGCGTAGAATTCATAATACAAGGTGCAAAGCGGGTTGGGAGGGGGGGGGGGGGCACTCGAAATTTTTTTAACGGCAATAGGAAAATAGGTGTTAATAAGCGTTCTGGGGTAAAATGATACGGGGAACACGAATATGTTATTTATTTTACGGTGCGAACAATAAAGAGCTACCGGAAAATAAATGTGATATTCGTATTCCCCGTATCATTTTACCCCAGATAGCCTATTTTCGTCTATTTTGCATTAGCCGATAAAAAAATATCGAGTGCCCCCCCCCCCCAACCCGCTTTGCACCCAAACTTCATATGTATAGTCGACGGCAAAGGCTTATGCAGGGGGGTACGGTCGAGCTGCAAACTCAATGGGTCAGATCTTTGCTATTGC
>JAQGAV010002386.1:0-15973 GCA_034691345.1 Phasmarhabditis papillosa
TTTGGATCGTCTTTATATATTTTTATCTTTTTATATTATATGATATTTCATTAATGTTCTTGATGGTAATCGATTTGCGCTCGTAGCTCTCACGATATACAATTTTACAGAAGCTATATAGGCGGGACCAACTTTTTTTTGTTTTCATTTCGGCGAACATCATCATCAATGAATAATGATTCCGAAATAGATTCGTACATTCTCATCGAAAACACGCTTGAGATGTATACTATATTCCGTTTACGACGAAGAAAAAGAATATTTTTCGCATTCTACTGTTGTTCACATCGGTGGGCGCTTTTTTTGGCTATCGGTGCAAGTTATCCCAAAATCGAAGGATATGCATTTCAGCTGGTCAAGGTTTCAGCTCTATTATGAAATTGTATTTCTAGTACATAATGTTTCGAGGATTACGACAGCACTCTTCCAACTTATTTAGTTGCCTCTATATCGCGAATCGGTTTATTTGTTTGCTACTACTTTGTGTCACTCTATATAGTATCGAGTGAATTGCAATTCTAGTTTGACTTGAATCATTAAAGTTCGGCGTTAAAGCAACTGGTACATAACTGTCAGCTTTTTTGGTTCTCAGCGAACGCCGGAAATAAATGGCATAAAACGACTGTACGTTTTCATTGATTTTCTTAGTCCTATTGTTCCCCTCGTTCTGTTCGGTGATAATACTATTCAATTATGCAACTTCCTTTTTCCTTCTCTGTATCTTTATTAAGCTTCTGTATATTTCAAACCGTAACATTTTTTTCAGATCGTATGATACAAACTTGATACCTGCCTAAGAAGGAAACTACAAATGAAGATCATAATCTTAGGTTGGTTACCATGCTTTTGAATTTAGTATCTGATTTCGTTTTAGTGCTTCTGGCACTTGTTTCGCCCAACTTGGCATCAGTCGCCTTGGGAAATTTGGCTGTTGTAATCAAGCCAGACGGACTGATTTCAACCTACGACAACCCTCTAAGGGCCCAGACGACTGACTTATGGTTGGTTTATCGACTTTTGTTCTGAATTAAATTTATTGTCGAGTATGGCAGATCGCCGAGTTTGGAGAACGTCTGACTTTCAACTGCGAAAGTCATCACATTGCTTTATTCGCGGGTGACGTCCTCGACTCGCGGGCTGCGATCCTTGAATTAATATTGTATGCTCGATCACAATTTCCAGTGATGCATTAACCTTAATGTTCGTATGAATCCCTCTACTATTTTTTTCAGGTGTCAAGCGTCTAGCGACGAGATTCAAGACATTTCCTGGGGTCGCTTCATTCGCCACAAGGACAGGAAGATCTACGAAGTAGGAGCACTCCTATTTACCGGGATTTATCTGTAATTATAGGCCACAATTGACAAAGAAGAAAAACAAGCACGCCTCGTCTTTGGAGAGGCGCCAGTCACCGATGCCGGCAAGTACAGATGCGAAATCAGAACACTTTCTGGAGAATTGGTCTACGGAAACATGTTTGCATACTGTAAGTTTCATCGTTTACTAAGCAGATAGTCAAAGTTGAGGTTTTTGTCCGATATTTGTTCTGTTCTGTTCACTATTGCTCAAAATATTTTGTATTTACAATTTTTCCTTCTTTCAGCCCGTCCTGTGGCGCATACCAACGCATCGATTTTCCCTGTGAAAATCTCAGACC
This sequence comes from Phasmarhabditis papillosa, assembly GCA_034691345.1. Classification (NCBI taxonomy): domain Eukaryota; kingdom Metazoa; phylum Nematoda; class Chromadorea; order Rhabditida; family Rhabditidae; genus Pellioditis; species Pellioditis papillosa. The sequence goes on from JAQGAV010002386.1 coordinate 1,658, forward strand.
ACGATCCACTACTTGTTGAGGCTCCTGAAACCTCCTCGTCTCTAGGTATCACTTTGGTCACATACGTAAATAATATTCTTGTTTAGGAGACACTGTCACTCTTACATGTCCCATTATTGGGTTTCCATTGCCAAGTATCGTTTGGTACAAGGATTTGTTGCCATTGGGTTAGTTCTGTGCCCGGAAATTAGTTAAAGGAATTGGTTTACAAAAGCATTGATGTCCAAAACATGAATCTATTTAGTTATTTTTTAATTTCTTCTATTTCAGAATCCGAGGGCCGTATCACGATTGGCAAGGACTCTTTGACAATTGAGGAGGTTGTGCAAGAAGATGCTGGCGTCTACAAGTTTGTAGATGGCCTTTTATTTTCATATTGTTTGTTTTTAGATGTGTCGCAACGAATCAGTTCCCCATGGTGGTTGATGGAGCAGAACAACAGTTCGAGCTGAAAATGGAACAAAGTCTGACGATCTCAGGTAATTTTTTAAGGCGTTCAATTGTACGACTTTCTTACTGCAATCATCATTTTAGTTCCAATTAGAAAGGACGAGTCCGAACCAATTCAAATTAATCCCGAAATTCAAATCGAGTCAGAAACTGATGATATCGCTGGAGATGAATCTGAAATAGGTCTTTCGCAATTTTTCTTCAATCCTTAAAAAAGGATTGCGTGATTTGCCTGATGGTTTCCCCCGAAAAGCACCCGGTTATCCCAATATAGTATTTTTTCGCTTGTGGGTGATATTCGTGGGAATTATTTATTTGAAACAATAGTTACGGTGACGGAATTAATTATACCTGAGATTTAAAGAAGCAACTGCATGTTACGACAACCTGCCTGCCGCTTTCCTGAGTAAAATATACAAGTATCCTTCACTTTTTTAGGGTATTACGGCTGGTTGATCCCATTGATTGTGATCATCATCATCATCATTCTGCTGTTCATCACCATCTACACTTGCCAGGCGGTGAAGAGATACAAAGCAGATCAGTACAATGTCGCCAGACACGAGTTCGTTTCATCGAATGTTGTCCTGATGCAATAATCTATTTTAGGCAGAATATTCGTCGCTCAGAAGAACATTCACTTACGAAGAACGAGGTCTAAGAATCCTACTTCGATTAGGAAATTATCGCTAGAATGTAGACATGACCGGTACTAACCTGTTCCGATTTTCCCCTTTCCTATTTTTCTAGATTGCTTTTTTAACTTTCAAAGCTTTCATTTATGCCTGTGTTTTCATTCGCCTTATTATGTTACTGTTTATTTTGTTATTTTGCCAGTGTTTATTGTATATTCCTGAATGTCCGTGTAACATTCACTGTGTTGCCCTACCTATAACCATTGACATATAAAATTTGTTGCAATATTGCTTGTAATAAAAATTACATCACATTTTTTGTATCTCCATTTTTCCAAACAACTTCCGGTGCACAATGATAGGCAACAATCATATATATTTAGGAAAACGACGAACGGATACATGCATTTAGATATTTTCCGGGAAAATGTTACTATCACAGAATGTTGCAAAAAGACAAGGAGTATTTCTTTTGAGATGTCCCTCGAGGTAGCAATCTTCTTTTTCTTCGTATACTTTTTAAGTCTGTTTTACGACGATTTATTGGAGATTCGCTGTATTGCACGCTATATACCAATCTGAATCTTGTAAATTCTAGTATATGTAGCATTTCAAATTTAGCTTTTCATGCAAAATATATGCATATCGCCAATTGGTAACTCTGGCTCGTATTGGCTCGTACTCATCTTCAGCGTAGAGAACTCAGTATGAAGTCGGCTAACCTTACTAATGGTTCAGAAATCACAAAGATTCATGGGTTAAATATGTGCAAGTAAATCAGTATTTGGGGCTGTTGGAAGAAACAAGGATTTTATAATGCGGTTGAATAAACCAGGACCTTCAGAGGACTGGGCTGCCCTCACACAGAACAACACTTTGAAGAAAATGAAACTTTAGAACACAACAACCAACGTAGAAAGTACATATCTGATAGGGCTTAGAGAACGATTTAATGATTAACTAACAGTAAGGAAGTTGCAGTTGATATGAACCTTCTAGAGATCTCTCCGAGGGGGAGAGAGCGCGTTGATAAAACATGCTAACTAACATAGCCCATCTAACTTATCAAAGGTACCGCTGCCTCAGCTCCGCATTTTTAAAGCCCTACACTTGATATCACCTAAAGCGTTTCACAATGCCACGAACCGAACGATCCCCAGTGAACATGAACAAGACAAAAGATTAGTACAAGCAAAAGCATTTATGTATTAAAAAACAAAAAATAACAAAATATGCAAAACAAATTAAGAGATTACATTCCTGGAAGTCCTGGCATTTGACCACCAGATGGAGCACGAACATTCTTCACTGTTTGATCAATTGAGAGAACTAGGCATACTGCTTCAGTTGCTGCAGTAATGGCGTTCTATAATATGACATTTAAATATGAGTGAAAGAGAAATATCAAACCTTTTTCACGAGACTGGGTTCCCATATGCATGCTTCTAAGTTATCTCCAACTTCTTCCTTGTGGATATTGATACCAGCCCATCGTTCTCCTATAAGCGAATTATGTCAAATGCTAATTACAATGGGTATACCTTGGGCATGTTTGTGACGAAGTTTGTTCAAAATATCAGTAGCATCGAGACCAGCATTGTAACATAGCTGTTGAGGAATAATTTCAAAACTTCTAGCGAAGGCAGTCCAGAAGAACTGTTCCTTTCCTGGGATGGTGCGGGCCTTGTCCCTCAAGAATTTTGAGAGCTCCATTTCAATGGCACCGCCACCTGAATCGGAAGAATAAATTGCTAACTAAAAATTATTCGCTAACCTGCAACAATAGAGTCATTCTTCTTGGCCCTTCTTACAATCATAATAGCATCATGTAGAGATCTTTCAGTTTCTGCAATGAACTGTTCTGCACCACCTCTAAGTAAGAGGGTGCATGCTTGTGCTTTGCTACATCCTTCGAAGAAGTTGTATCTTTAAAAAAACTGATTAGGATGTACCTGATATATGTGTTACCTTTCGTTTCCTACTTGCTTCTCGTAGAAGGTCTCGCAGCTTCCAAGGACGGACTCGGTGATTTGGGACACTGTGGTGAGAACTGATCCACCACATGCTGCCAAGAGACGATCGAGATCATCTTGAGGGATGCGACCAGCACAGAACATATCTCTGAAACAATGTCGAAATGATATTGAAACAACGAAACACTAACCTGTCGGCAAACCACTGAGTGGCGACGTCTCCAATTGGGAGTTTGGAGAGCACGATCTTGGCCCCACTGTCGTGGATCTTCTGTAACTTTTCATACAGGATATTCCACTCAGCATCAACAACCTGAACAGTTAACATAAGATCAACAATCAATACAAACTAATTACCGCTTGGAAGTCTTCGACCGTGGTGAGTCTCATCTCGGCATTGTCTTTTTCTGCCTTGAGCTCAAGTTCGATGTTGAGAAGAGCCACTTTAGGGTTCTTATAATGCTTTGGCTGCATTTCGAAGCCAGCATAACTGAAGGCCTTCTGGAAAGCGATTCCTCTTACAAGGCAAGATTCCTAAATAATTTAAAGTTTTATTTAATTTCACAAGAACTAACCCCGAGGTTGCCACCATTGACCTTTTTGATGCCGATCATGTTCAATGGAAGATTTTCATCCAGAGTATTCACGGCATCGACAACAAGTTCGGAGAAGAAGGCGCGCTCCTGGCTAACCTTAATAAAAGGAATACAAAATTGCAATAGATTCAATTAAATACCAATTTACTGCTCAGGGTTGTTGCGGCGCATTTGACGAGCATCTCTCTCTGTTCCTTGTCCCCAGAAATCTTGATGGACAGTTCTTCCAGATGTGCGAGAACCTGCAAAGGAGATGTGAATATTACCAACAAGGAATGGCGCTAATATTTTCAGCAAACTATATTTCAGCATACTACGATTTGGTAATGTGTAAAGTCAACAAAACTATTACACGGCGAGAATCAATTTCCAGAAAGCTAAAGTGGATCCACGAATAATGTTTCTGCTATTACTGCTGCAGGAACTAGACGTTATAATAATCGAATGAAGCAATTGTTGCTCCCCAAATACACACCTCCTGGCTGGCTTTGGCAATGGCTCTGATGATGAGCTGAGGATGAACGCCATCTTCGATGAATGGCTTCATACGCTTCAGCATTTCGGCGGCAAGGACGACGACTGTAACAAAGATATGTCAAAAGGCATCAGATTGAATTTAAAAAAAGCACGTTCAAAATTTACCTGAAGTAGTTCCATCACCAACTTCAGCATCCTGTGACTTGGCAATGTCAACCATGACATTAGCAGCCGGGAAGACGATGTCGAGCAACTTCAGAATTGTTGCTCCATCATTGGAGATTGTGGTTTGCCCTAAAATAACGGTTAAATCATCTAGTGAGCATTATACTCAGTACCCTTGCTGTCTACGATGAGCTTGTCCAGACCACGGGGACCAAGAGTAGTACGAATGCTGTCAGCAACAACCTAAACGAAAATTATAGCTCAAACTATGATATTTCAGTATACCTGACAAGCATTTATATTTGAAATAATTTGCTGCTTTCCTTGCTTGTTTTCAGTTCCATCCTTCAACAGAATAATTGGTGGGCGCATCATCTTGGAACAGCAGATGTGAAGGATTTACCCAGATGCTGAAACAAAGTAAATATTCAAACATAAAATAGACTATGTGAAGGCGATGAGAGTAGAACAAACTTGCCAGAGAAGAAATTGAAAATTGAACGACAAATGAAAGTGAATAAAATGAAATAGGTTTGCAAACTGCGAAGAATATTTGTAATGGATTCACACAAGCCCAAGCTTTGTCAAAACATGATAAAATCAAGTTAAAATGCTAATGGAAATACTAGAACTTCTGAAAACTAACCAAAATCCAACAAAACAAAATTAATTCAAAGAAAATTAAAAACAAGAGGTAGAATGTTCGAATGCCTCATTCGAGAAGCAAAATTCGACACAGCGAAATATGCTGCCAAGTTCTCCCAGTCCTTTAAATATTTGAGTGTAAACGAGCAATTGGCATTGCGCCCACATTGACCAGCTGCGAATACGAGGGATAATTTAAAGAAGGATTGATTTTTCTGGTTTCAACTATTGCATATTATATCACTCATGCGTGACGATTGAGTACATGTAGTAAGACTTGTTATCAGATTGTAGGATCAAATTTGTTATAGATACGTTCTTTGTGTGTGAAGAGTGACGGATATTTGCTTTGTTTGAATCGTAACTTACTAGTTATGCGTAATCGACTGTGTGCTTTACTTTGACGAAATAGTATTCTGCTGTTTAATATGAATCAATGGGCAGCGTCAATTTCAGATTTGTTTAATCTTTATTCAATGCGTGTTTACTCTGCGGAAGGATACATAGTGGTTCATAACGAAAAAATTGAAGGTTCCGAAGAAACTTTAATTTTTTCTCGAAGTTGGGTTAAGTCAGCATGAAATGTTTGAACGACAGTACGTCATGTCATTTCATTATAGAAGACGTATTTATTGGATTACATACAACGTTAACGAGTTTATGATGGTCGTTGAATTATATTTATACGAGCAATGTTGAGATGATATAGTGGTTACAGCGATACTGCAAAATACATTTTGGTAAATGATCAAGATATTTCGGTCATTTATTCATTCAATTCACCTTATAGTTTCCGCTCAGGACTGCTCAAATTTCAACCTGAAACGGCGCTCATGGGTGTCGAATCCACCAATGCCTACCAATTTTGAAAACATATCTTTTCTTTTCTGAATTCGCTTATGAAGAAACATCCTTTTTGAGAATATCTTTCTTTTACAAACAATCACACGAACCCCCCTACGTAAATTATGACAAATAGTATACATTGTATCACCCCAATACAAAACAAAACAAAGTTAGTATGAAATATTTATTTATTATGCCGTATGCAGCGGCGGCGTCAGCTGGGGCCGGTCCGAATTGAACAACCAGCTTGTCTTCTTTAGGAGCTCCAGCGGTACGGGTCATTTCCAGGGCAGTTGAGGCTCCAGGATCGACGAATCCAAAGACCGGCTTCACTTTGTATTCGTTGTTATTGGAGGATTTAACCTGTAAAGAAGCAAATTAGTTGAATAGCATACGGTAATATTGAGCTATAAGAGTTCCTTCTAATTCAAATATTCGGTAAGAAACTACTGGGAGTTGGTCGACCGTTCATTCACGCAAAATTCAAGCATTATAATCGATAAACTAGGGGTGTAGGTAAAACTTTTTGGTAACTGCCCGGCCAACAAATTAAGGAAATACTACATTTTTAGGCGCTTCGCTGTACAGACAGAGGAATGGAGCAAATCCATGCTCCACATAGAAGTAAATGTGCTCAAGAGTGCTGCGGCCGCTAAGGCAAAACACCTTAGTGAATTGATGGGATATGTAAGGCACCGCCCATTATCGCGGGTTACTGCAGCTTTTTGCAGTAACCCGCCATCACTATCACTGTGATAAACGCCTATGAATATGGGCCCACACATAGTAAGTATAGACAAACAATATGCCTACGCGTTCGCTTTTAATTTAAAAGTAAAGTAAAAAAAGTTGCTTTCCAATACTACGCTTAAATTTCCTACCTCTTCTATATCCAATGGCTTTCCCTCAGTCGGATGATGCACTTTTCGCTCGCCGTTCTCGCCAAACACCGTTTTTGGCTCTAATTTCTGAGCAACGCAGCCTGCTGAAGAGCCGATTCCAACTCAGGGTCAGGTTTTGGCTCCTCCTTCTCAACCAGCGATGCCGTATTTGTTGGCGATATTACACGTCGAATCGTCGGCATGGCAAACTTTGGCGGTGATATAGGCATTTTACTTCTTCAGCTTCAATCTCCTCGTGAGAATGCCTGTCCTCCTCGTGCATATCATCGGCATGGTCGGAGCTGTCCGAGAGAGTAATAACCTAAATAACATAAAACGTCATACGTATTTCATACGAAAAAAATAAAATAAAATTTATACTTCTTCATTAATAACTTACATCAGGACTTCCTTCCTGTTCTTCGGCCTCATCATCCGTTATAATCATTTCCTCGTCATCGGAATCGGTTGCATTCTGAAACATTTCAAATTACGAATAAGGTTTATTTTTTAGTAGTTACCGTTACACGAGGACGTTTTGGTTTTCTGTTGATTATTCTGGCCCTGGCACATCCAGGATCATCCTCATCGGGTTCTTCGGCATCCTGTAAAATTGTAAACTAGCCAAAATAACACAATTTATTAGTATATATAGGACAATTTTACGTTAGCTATATATAATCTACGTTATATAACCCAGCCATTCGTGAAGTCTGAATGGGTAGAGCTAGTTAAAAAACGTTTCTATGGTGTAGCTTAAACATAAATAAAATGTTTCGAACATCCTCATCCTTTTTCCTCGTGTTCTTCCTCATCTGACAAATGAACTGGCAAATCGTCCATCTCACGGAGATCATCCACACCTCCGGAGGCCGGTTCATCGCCACTATCACTATCGCTAGAGCTCTAAAAAGAAAAATTACGAATTCCCAATGTTTGAAAGACTTACAAGAGTGATTTCATCAGTCTTTTCCTTTTCCAGTACTGGTTGTTCTACGTGTTTCGTAGTCAACGGGAGAACCACTTTGCCAGGCACGTCGGCCATCATATCGAGACGATGCTTCGCTCTCTCCGGTGGTGATGGCTGAAATTGGTGTGTAACACTATAGATTCCTTAATATTACATATCAGAGATGGGCATTTCAGGCTTGCCCAGCTTTGATTTTTCTGAGGTTTTTGGGCGCGCTTTGGCCATTGAATAATCATGGACCTTCAATTTTTCGTGAGCAAGTAGATGAATAAAAGTAGAATCGTGATACCAAAAATATGCTCACCACAGCCAACATCTCCCTTAGCTCATGCATCAGTTCAATACTCTTTTGCTCAATGGAGAAGGTACGATCAACCACCACCTGCATCTGAAACATACCATATTTCTAAACATAACATAACCTTTTATAAAACCTCCGAGTTGCAGTCGCAAGGGTGTGGAGCAGCCTTCTTTCTGAGAAATTCATTTGACGCTTCGATTGGTGGAAATTTAGTAGTGTAGCCGGCAACCGATCTTGGTACAGTTATCACTAGTCGAACTTCGCCGGAAGAAGTTGTGAAGTAGGCTGAAACATTTTTTAAAATGAAAACTTTTAATGATTAAAATACCTAGGCACTGGTATCAACGGCATTTCGGCATTTATGATACAGATTGCTTCTGGATTACCAGATAGGTAGATCTCATGGAAATGTACCAGGCTGCCAACAGTTCCTAAAATATACCGGTAGCCGAGAAACATTTAGTCAAAATAAATATAGTCTAAAACCGAACAACAAACAATTACCCAATGGCTTCGGTTCCTGTAAATACTTGATGGAGATACGGCAGGTCTGCTGACATCTGTCGATGAACTCGTTGAACTGATCAGCCGGATAGAAACCAACTAGCAAAACTTCAGAAAGACCAGGTAACTCAATTCAAAAAATAAATTCGATAATTAAAGAAAAGTACCTGCAACAACTGGCCAGTATGATGTTCAACCAAAGGAACTCCTCTATTGGAAACCGTGGCTTGGGGTACTAGAGCGAGAGAGGGCGGAACCTCGTACCTATAATATAATTACCGTTCTCAATGTCAGCACTTTTTTTGCAACAAACCTATTCCAGACAATGAAAATGACTTGCGGCAGGCATGATTTATACATCAGTTTAAACAAGAGTCGTCTGGGCCCTTAGAGGGTTGTCATAGGTTGAAATCAGGCCGGCGGGCTTGATTACAACAGCCAAATTTCCCAAGGCGACTGATGCCAAGTTGGGCGAAACAAGCGCCAGAAGCACTAAAACGAAATCAGATACTAAATTCAAAAGCATGGTAACCAACCTAAGATTAGGATCTTCATTTGTAGTTTCCTTCTTAGGCATATATCAGGTTTGTATCATACGATCTGAAAAAAATGATACGGTTTGAAATAAACAGAAGTTTAATAAGGATACAAAGTAGGAAAAAGGAAGTTGCAAAATTGAATAGTATTATCACAGAACAGAACGAGGGGAACAATAGGACAACGAAAATCAATGAAAACGTAAAGTCGTTTTACGGCATTTTTTTCGGGCGTTCGCTGAGAACCAAAAAAGCTGACAGTTATGCACCAGTTGCTTTAACGCCGTAGTTTAATGATTCAAGTTGGACTTCTATAGTAAATAATAGTTATCATACATCCTAACCAATTTAAACCGTTCTCTAATTGATGTTTTCTATAAGTTGATTGAATACCGTAGATTCAGATATACGCCGGGATCCCGGCGTATATCCCGGGAATGTATTTTCGCAACCCAATCTTAATTGCTGGTGAAGCAAATAGGAATTACATTTCATAGGATTAAGGCATGATGACTTCAAACATCAGTGAACCGTTCATAAATGCTGAATTTAAACCCATGATAAAAAAGGAGATAGCAAACTGAAATGTTCAGCGACAATCTCAGGAAACCTATAGGTTTCTATCCGCAAGATTGCACCAAAAACAGTCAAAATGTACAAATAAGGCGCTCTAGTTTGAAATCCTGGACCACTGCTAATTTACAGTCCTTTACGTCTCATGTCCGCCATTGCGCGCTGTGCTCTGAAATTGGATCCAATATTTTAAATTTTTTGCATAATATTATTTTTCATATATACAATATTGTGTTTTTAATCTTTTCTATTATTTTGTATTTTTTGTTTAAAGTAATTAGTCACTCGGTTACAGACGATGATCACCCGGGAGACTGCCTGCGTGCAGTTTACTGTCTTTGGGGAAACGATCGAAAGTCTGCACCATAAGGCAGATATATACGGAACATTGGTAAGTGAAGATTCCAAGTGAAATGATAATGTTTCCACTTTTTCAGGAGGGCCATTCACTGGAATTTGTCATGTACCAGTTTGACGGGTCCCCTCCTGAAATTACTAATTTTCCGGCCTCTGGTTCGAAGGTAGGACAATCTATGTTTCCAGAGTAACTGCTTGTTTCAGAGCCAATTGATGTCACCAGCATTGGACTCCGCAACAAGAAATTTAGAAAGTTTGTATGAAGAATTAAAGGTTTGCTACGGTTTTGAAATTTTCAATTATTGTTATGTTTAGGAAAACGGAAAATTTGAAGGCGACGAGATGACGCAATTGAGCGCCGTTTTCAACTGGATTCACGCCAAAACAGCCCAATGCAGTGATGGTATAGAACAGAAGGTTCGTATGACAACAATAACTAATTGCAGCATGATTTTAGGTGGAGCCATACAGCCATGGTCCTCCTAATATGTCCCCGATATACGGTTGGAATGGTGCGTTAATCATTTCATGATTGCATTTAATCCTATTATTTATAGATGCGCATGAGGCGCTTGATGATGAGCTGAATATTTCTAGAAGGTGTGACATCTCGCCAAATATAGTTTTGAAAATTATCATTCAGTGAGATTGCTTCGCCGAATGCCTCTTCGTTGCAGAAAGTGACGGGCGGTACTAGTGATCAGCCCTGTACCGTAGATGGTTTTTCTCGTTCCAGTTTGTATCCTGAGGTTAACTTTATTACTTTTAACTGTATAGTATTTATAATTTAGGCTACATCAATGTGTTATGATGCATTTTTCCAGCCTTCATCGCTTCGAAAGGTTCAGCCTGGTATATATTATTTACAATTAGTTAACACAAAATAATGCGTTCCAGATCTCCGTTGTAATCTGTCTCGCAGTGCAGTGGCTGAAAGCTTTACCTGTTCGGATATGATTATGAGGTAGGCAAACACTTGCATCATGCTTTAGATACATTTTTCAGTAATGGGTTCCCTCCAGCAAATGAATCTGACGAAGCCTTCTCCGCAGCCCCTCGATATATGGAAAGCTTGTGTTTTCAACCGTGGAATATGTCACTTTCTGGTGATTCCCATGAATCTGACCCGCACGGCTGCTCTACAAGCATTGATGAGCCGTCACCATCGAGTGCTGTTAATTACAATCATGATCTAGGTAATTTATACTATTAATGTTTTATTAATTAGCTGCGTTTCAGAGCATGTATTCGCCATCGCTTCAGTTGTAGAAATGCTGTTAGATGCAGCTGTTGCGGAATCATCAGCTCATCTCAGAGACGGCCACAACAGCACCATTGGAGATATGCCTCACGATAAAGTTGGCAGCTTCACTAGTTTTGACAACGAAGATGAACACTCAGGTTTGTGTTATGTGAATAATATTTTTCAATATTTTGAGTTTTAGATGATGGTCAAGGCGACGACGCAGGTTGTCTGTCCACTAGTATCGGCGGGAAGCAAGGTAATTGATATTCTTCTGTCCATGAATGCAACGTTTATGTACGGGTGAATAATGTACTTATTGGAATGCACCTGAGAACAATGTTTAGATGCGTTTGTAGCTTCCATCACATCCAAAAACTGTACTCTTATACATTATCCATCAGACTGGTCAGATTGTTTAACTTTCAGAAGACGCGAGTGACTTTGACTCTGGTATGCCTTCAACATCCGAAAACATCTCCGCTTTGTGTGAGTTTATCTCGTAAATATGTGTTTACCTAACGAATTTTACGTATAGTTGATGACTGTGATTCCTCGTTCGCTTCACTCGAAGACTATGTTGGGCGCCTTGAAGAAATTAATGATAACGACATGAAGAATAAAGGGAAACCAAACAGAAAGAAAAGAAGGTAGCTTTTAATATCTTGAGTATACTAAATTCCTTGTTTTTCAGGGACTGTTTCACAAAACGGAAGAAGTCAATTAGGTGCCGATTCCCAGTAAGTATTGCCTGTGAAGTAAACTACTAACGTATTTTCAAAAAAACAGGGCTGTAACTCCATCGTTGTTCTGCGTTCATACACAATTAAACGTCACGCTCTGATTCATCGAGAGTTTCGCTCGTCATGTACATTGTGTAATTTTAGATCCAAGTCCGTCAAATCGGTGAGCCCATATCGTGTAGCAACAAATTGTACTCTTTCTAGGTTGCGTTTCATCTGAGGAAACAACATTCCGCGATTCCGTTTACAACTGATCACATGCGGAGGAATAACTCTCAGCACAATCTCAGAGGGCTTGTGCACAAATGTTTCCCGATTGAAAAAGTAAGTGATTGTGCAGTTGTTCGATACATCTAGTTAGTTTATTGTTAATAAGTTTTTTATTTTATTGTTACCATGCTTGTGAATGTTTATTGTTGTTAATAATTGATTGCCAAGATTGTATGTAATCTTATGTTGTGTTTTGCTTTTTACTATTTTAGAATAAATAATTCATTGGAAACTTTTTGAGTAGTTGTTGTTTGGTGTGCTACTGAGCTTTGCGTTTTTTGTATCTTTTTCAGAACCGAATGATGATAGACGAAGAGGAAAACTACACATCGCGACACGTTGGAGATCGTGATGCTAATACATCAAAACGGGTTTTTCATGGTCTGCAGTTGGCTCTCATTATTTTCGTCTGTTTTTATTATTCGGTGTTTGAATTCAATGGTACTAACAGCTTTTAACATTTAATATTTATTCGGTTTTCCCCTGTGTAGATGTGCAGCTGGCCGACTGGAAATTTCTCACGCGCACGACGCGCTTCTTCTTTGTAGCTGGCATGGTCCTGCAAATTTATCAGTATAGTGTTGAAATTTTAGTTCCATGAATCATACCAATTTTGTTGGGATTTTGCTCTCAGCATATTATTTACGGTCCATTGTTTGAGAAAATGGATGCCCTTTTTGCCATCTTTTTAATATTTAATATATCTTACCCTAAAAGCGCCGCTGACGGAGTTGACACTGTTGCTCTATCCACCTCCGCGTCTTCGGTGGATTTGTCGTGATGTAACAGTTTAAAACCGACCTTTCCGGCTGGAGTTATGAACATTGCAGCACCTTTATTTAACTAAAATTTATCAAAATAACATGAATAAGAACAGACTTCATGTGGGGTATCGCCTAACTTGCTGCGTATGTATTTAAAGACAATATAGCTTTCGAATGCTTAAAAGATTTATGTTAACTGTTTATACATGGATGTTTTTTAAAACATGCTTCCAATCGATTCATTTAGAATGCTTATTTTTCCTACGCTAGTCATTATTTCCAAAGCTCACCGAATTGATCTGATAGTTTGGAGCTGAAAAAACGGTGCAGAGTTTTCTGTTGGCGGAGAATCCATGACCGCTAAGCATCAGCTAAATATTATGTATCATGTTATCTGACAGTCTTTTTTTTGTTTGGGCCCGTATACTCACTAATATTTATATAAAGTCTATATTATTTTGCTTCAAACTGACTTGATGTCCTCTGACAAAAAGATGGGTCATAATGCTCGTCACTTAAAAAGAGCCCCGCAAATGGGAATGTTACGCCGAAGCAATTACTATCCCGATGGCTGCTGTTGATGGAGCCCCCGAAGCCCCTGCTGCTCCGGCTCAACTGGATGTACTTGGCGCTCTTTCCCCGGCACAACAGCGTCAACCTCTCTCTCATCGTTCGGCCCGTAGTCCCCGAACTTCCCCGAGCCTGTAAATTGTGTTGCGGTCCACACTTCTTGTCGGATTTTGAGGTCTACCAATCACTAGGAAGCCGATTAAGGAGCATCAGAAATCTTAACGGCGGTCTACGCTGTGGGGACCCGGCTCATCAGGCGGTTCACTGCACCGTTGACTCTGAATGTTTTTTTTATTGTGAACAACAAGGTTTACAGGCGACCACGCCTCAAGCCTTTGCCCCTACCGATTTTAAGAGAGTAGTTTCTTTGTATAATGAACGTTTATAAGTAACCATAAGTACCTATGTTTATAAGAACACGCACAACTGCCCCCCCCCCCCTGCCTGCGTCACCTTCACTCTCCCGGAGTGTGTCAACTAATGACGACACTAGTTCTGTCTTATTAGTAATAGACATAACGGGCAGAATGTAATGCAATATGGAAGCAGACTGAATGGTGCAGTGACAGCAATATATCGCTTTTACTCTTTTATTTTATAATTGTTATTTCTCTTCTTAATGTATAATAAACTGTAGTAGTGCTCGTCTTCTATTAATTGGGGTTGGGGAGAGCGTATGGGCAATCTGTTCCCCAGATTTTTCAGTTACCGTAAATATGCTATGCATTGTTAGCAATACTAAACTATCGTAAAATATAAAAAAGTTCAAAATATATACAATTGTATGTTCTATTGGTATATACTTACTTGCAATCTT